>CM047873.1:315000-380000 GCA_026212405.1 Petrea volubilis | reverse complement strand
ATAGTGAAATGAAGATCTGATCGGAACTCAAAATCTGTACCCGCCATTTGATTAACCCCCAAATCCAAAACTATTTCAATCCAAAAACCCTAAATCCAATAAGCCAATTTCATTCGATTCTTTCCAAAACTCACTCTCTTTAGGTCATAGTAGCTCAATTTATCGTTCTCTTGCTCAAAAATCAATGCAAAAATCGATAAACAGGACCCTCATTTGCTTGTCGGTATGTATTCCGGTGCTCTTCATCTCACTGCTCCTCGCCGGAACCCTAGATTACAATTCTCGATTCATATCCTTCTTCCCCCAGCTCAACAACGCCGCCCCCTGCCGCCCCAGATCGCCGCCGCTCCGTGTCTACATGTACGATCTGCCGCCGCGTTTCAACGTCGGCTTGTTGGACCCGTCGTTCGGCAACGATACTCCGGTGACGGCGGAGAATTTCCCGCAGTGGAGGTGGAATGATGGGCTCCGGAGACAGCACAGTGTGGACTACTGGATGATGGGGTCGCTGATGTACAATGGGAGTGATGAGTCCGGGTCGGATCGCGAGGCGGTTCGGGTTTATAATCCGGATTCAGCTGAGGTGTTCTTTGTGCCGTTTTTCTCGTCTGTCAGTCTCGATCATTATGTTCACGACATGAGGGAGAAGAATACCGTTGATGAGCAGTTGCAGGTACGTTTTCTTCTTATTTCTAACTTTTTTTTTGTCTCAGTTATTGCGGCTTGATCGAGATTACTTTGTTGCATCTGTTAATTTTTGTTACCCCCTTGAAATAATAATGCATTAACGAGCAATTTTTTATAGTATTTGTTCATTGTTCTTTAATTATCTTCAAAACACACATTTGGGTTCGTAATTTGTGAAATAACTGTTTGCTTAATTTGAAACATTTACTTGTATGATGAATGTCATTCTAGGTGAATGATGACTTAAATGGTTGTTGTTTGACACATTCGTTTGTGCAATTTAAATAATATATGGTTCCTTGAGGTTTCAATGTCTTATTTTGACAAGTAAAAATAAAATGGTTCTGTTAGGAGTTAGTGAACATATTTTCTATAATTCTGCTGGACGAGTTAATGAGTTTTTAGCACATTGTCATTGTCTTGATCAGCTACTTGTGAATCTTGTGCAGGCCGTTTCTCGATTTTTCAACACTAGAATAGAAAATTGACATGCATGCATAATGATATTTTGAGATATTGAGTGAACTGCATGCAAGCATGGGTGTTGAAAAGCAAATCGGGTGCAGAGTGGATTTAGGAGTATATTGTCACACTGTCGGGTATTTTGAACTTTCACGCTGTGAGTTTAAGCATCTCATGGCTTCTCTGAGTATTTTTGCCACTGGAACTTTATCACGTTAGACCTAGCTATATTGGTGCCCTCATGAATAAATTCTTTTCTTTTCTCCAATGAATTCATAAAAGAAGGGAACTTGACTTATTTTCTATCAATTTCTATTGAATAACTCCAAGGAAAAGTTGAGAGTTCTAAGTTCTTGTTATCTCTCCCACATCTGTATTTGATATGATTATTTACTGAGAGGTAAAATTAGTGGTAATTTAATTTATTTGTCTGTATGGCTTTTTATTTCAATATTCTTTCACTTTCCGTTGAGCTGATAACCTTTGTTTCTCACTGTAGCTTGAGATCGTAAATATTTTAAGAGCATCAGAGTATTGGAAAAGGTTTGGTGGGCGGGATCATGTAATTCTCCTCCATCATCCAAATGCTTTCAAACAATATCGTGATGTAGTTAATGCCTCAATATTCATTGTTGCTGATTTTGGCCGCATAAGTAACATTTCGAAACTAGCAAAAGACGTTGTTGCCCCTTATCCACATGTGTTAGAATCATATGATACTGATGACCTTAAGGACCCATTTGAGTCTCGTAAGACACTTCTCTTCTTCCGTGGGAGGACCAAGAGGAAAGATGTATGCCGATCAACAGATTCATATCACGTTTTCATGCTTTGTTTATTGAAGCCGTAGTTATATCTAATATAATAATGTGGCAGGAGGGAAAAATTCGTGCTGAGCTCTTTAAGATATTCAATGGGACTAAAGATGTCATATACGAGGAGGCTCATGCATCAGTAGAAAGCTTCAAAGCTGTAAGTCTTTTAACAATTATACTTTCCAGCTAAAAGTTGTTAGTGACGGGCAAAAATCTTATAAAAACACGTGCATGTGCTGCTGCATTTGTACTAAAGTTGATGGAGAATTTGCACATTATGCAGCAGGTTTTTTTCTCTTCAGTCTGGGACAGTTCCGTTTAGAGCCATTTGCCATTTGGTTCTATTGCAACATTTCATGCATGACATTGATATTTGCAATTATGTTTGTGCTCCTATGACTCAGTATAAAGTATTCATGTGAATAATCTGCTTGACAGAGATGGAGCCGTGTGGGTGCTGGCGGGGCTGTCAAGCCCACCCAACCACCCACCTCAAATATTTAGAAAACCATTTTTTCTACATTTGTTTATTAAAATTACAAATCCCCCCCTCCCCCCCACCCCCCCACACCCCAATTTGAACAAAAGAAATTGGTAAATTTATCATTTATGCAATTGAGAAATTTTCTTCACCCCCCACAATTAAATTTTTTGGCTCTGACCCTGTTTGTTCGAAATCTTATTGCATTTTCCCCTGTATAAATTTACATCTTTGCGTGATGCTGAGCTTCTATTATCCATCCCACATGTCATCTGTCTTTTTTCTTTCACCAGTCTGTTGAACATATGCGTTCGTCAAAGTTCTGTCTCCATCCAGCCGGCGACACCCCATCATCTTGCCGCCTGTTTGATGCGATCGTGAACCACTGTGTTCCCATTATTGT
Organism: Petrea volubilis; assembly: GCA_026212405.1. Lineage (NCBI taxonomy): Eukaryota > Viridiplantae > Streptophyta > Magnoliopsida > Lamiales > Verbenaceae > Petrea > Petrea volubilis. Next base: position 377,152 of record CM047873.1, on the reverse strand, counting down.
GAGTGACAAAATTGAGATACCCTTCGAAAACGAATTAGACTACAAGGAGTTTTCCATCTTCTTCTCAGACAATGAGGCCTTGCAACCGGGCTACATGGTCAGCAAGCTCCGGAAAGTTTCAAAAGAAAATTGGGTTAAAATGTGGTTGAGGCTTAAAAGCATTTCACATCACTTTGAGTTTCAGTACCCTCCAAAGAAAGATGACGCGGTTAATATGATTTGGAGACAGGTTAAGCAGAAGGTACCAGCAGTTAAGCTTGCTGTGCACCGGAGTAGACGTCTCAAAATACCTGATTGGTGGAGATAAGTTTCTAGGCCTTGCTTTTATGATTTTGTACATTCATATTCATTGTTGATTTAACTATCCCTGATTTTGTATACATATTCATATTGGTTTAAATATTCCTGAATCATATGCACTAATTAACTGTTTTGAACTTTTTCGTTCTTTGAGTATTTGTTATAATTCGACTTCTTTTTTAAGATTCTTTTGAGATATATTTACAGTTTGGGAGAATTACATCCACCTCCCCTGAGGTTTGGCGAAATTACATTTTTACCCACAATTTTTTGTAAATTACAAAAACCCCCCTTGAGGTTTGGCGAAATTACAAGTGATGGACGGAAAGTGTAAAAAGTCCGTTTTGCCCTTTATTTTTTGCTAATATTAAATAGGGCAAATTACATCTACCTCCCTTGAGGTTTGGAGAAATTACAATTTAACCCACAATTTTTTATGTATATTACAATAATCCCATATGATATGTAATAATTACAAGTGATAAACGAAAAATGTATAAAACCTACTCTAGCCCAAAATTAACCTCACCAATGTGTTTTCCACGTCGAAAAGTTTAAGACCCGCTTCAAGTTCACTGAAAAATTTGTCGGAAAACGGAGCAATTTTTTCAATATTATTACTTTTAGCCCCACAAAGATGTAATACATAACATACAACCCCAAATATTTTATATATATGACAAAAAAACCCATCAAGGGTCTATCGGAACTTTACATACAAAAACTAACGGAACCTTAACGGTCATAAACGGCTGGGGTAAATTGTTAGACGGAATAAACCTCAGGGGGTTTTTTGTAATTTACAAAAAATCATGGGTTAAAATGTAATTTCGCCAAACCTCAGGGGAGGTGGATGTAATTTTCCCTTACAGTTTTGAGTACTACTCCCACAATCATATCAAAAGCATCTGTTTCAGCTTCTGCCTTTGTGCTGTTAATCCTCCCCTTCGCCAGTTACGTAGTAGAAATAGAGGAGGAGTACTTGCAAAAAATGTGAGACGAGCTCTCCTACAAGCTCAAACCCGCATCAATGGTGACAACCTACGGCCCCATTTCAACACCATCCCCAGGAGGGCCGCCAAAAACATAGCGTTGGAGCAATTTTCGGACGAGGAAACACCACCCCCCCCCCCCACCCCCGCGGCAACTTTGGGAAAGTCGCCCTTCCACCAACAACTTATGCTTAGTATTGATTCACCAACTCTAGCCATATTAGCAATAGCGATTTCTTCTTCTTGAATGTGTACTATGTATGTAGTTCCGTTTTCTTTTTTTCAACTTCTTCTATGCGGACTAGTTTATAAGTCTATATTTCAGTTTGTAATTGTTTGTCATTATCCATGAAGGAGCTTATATTCTAGCTCAAATCTAGTCTTACTATATCCAATTAGAAGTCAATCAAAACGGAGATGAGCTAAAATGGGATACCTAATATTCAACACTAGAAAATAGGGATCTAAATAGAAGTTCAAAAATTTAAAAGATCTAAATAGAAGTTTGCAAAAAGACAAGAACAATAGAACAAATTTACACAATAACAAAGAGAGTTATTCAAACAATACTAAAGGGAAAAAGGTTTTTGAAACCACAGTTAGCTTGGAAAGGTTTTTCCCAAGCTAAACTATTTTGATAATTTTGTCTTATAACTGTTTAGTATTGTAATTGTGTGTCAGCATTAGACATTTTAAGATTGGGGCATTGGGTGTTTAGTCTAGTTGTGAGAGTTTGAATTTGACAATAAAAAATGTGTAGTTTGAGCCATCTAATGTGCTTGAGTGAAAGTTTAAAATAAAAAATAAAAATCGGATCAAACACCTTATAAGAGTAATTGTTGCGGCAACCTTATTTAGTAATCCATGCACATGGAGGAAGTGGAAAAGTTAAAAATAAAAATATAATTTTTAGTTTTCGGGGCATATTATGCCTACATCACTTAATGTATAATCTAATTATAAATTAGTCCTTATAATTTTTTTTAAGTTTAAAGTGCCGCCTAAATATATATCAACTTAACAAAATTTATTATTCATTAAAACGTGATATGATTATGAATTATACGGACACTCATATAGTTTGACCTTATGCACCCTTTTCCGACAGTGTTTCGAAATGATATTTATATGTTTTTGACAAATTCAAAATATAAAAAGTACAAATAAAGTTTTATTATTATTTTTTTAAAGTCATGGTGGTATCGAATTATACATGATAATGTTCGACGGTGGTGGTGGTAGTGGTGGTGGTGCTACAAAACGAAATTAATTCACGAAAGTTAGTGAAATATTAAAGTTGATTGAGAAATTTTGTCAAACTCCAACGAATGTGAATCTTTAGACAGTTGCACCGACCATCATGATTATAGTAAAATTACCTTCTTAAGATATCCATGAATGCTTATAAGAAAATTTTAAATCTCAATGGGTATTTGTAATTTAAAAAATAAGAGAGGGAGTGATTAATTGCACTACACCTCTATAAATGCCATTCAAACACATCAACTATTAATTGCTTATAATAACTCGTCATTTCTATAAACTAATTTAACCATATTAATCTAACCCTGGAATTGCCCCCAAACCCAAAACTATATAAATCCAAAAACAAAACACCCCTAAATCCAATCCCAATTTCATCCAACTCTTCCCCAAAAAATCAAAAAAATAAATGCAAAACGCGATAAACAGGATCCTCGTTTGCTTATCAGTATGCATTCCGGTGCTGTTCATCTCACTGCTCGTCGCCGGAACCCTAGATTACAAGCCCCAATTCCTCTCGTTCTTCCCCCAGCTCAGCAACGCCACCGCCTGCCGCCCCGGATCGGCGCCGCTCCGCGTCTACATGTACGATCTGCCGCCGCGTTTCAACGTCGCAATGCTGGATTCGTCGTCGTTCCGAAACGATACTCCGGTGACGGCGGGGAATTTCCCGCCGTGGAGGTGGAGCGGTGGCCTCCGGAGACAGCACAGTGTGGACTACTGGATGATGGGGTCGCTGATTCACGGGGGAGGTGGTGATGGGTCCGGGTCGGATGCCGAGGCGGTCAGGGTTTCGGATCCGGGTTCGGCCGAGGTGTTCTTCGTGCCGTTCTTCTCGTCGATTAGTCTCAGTGTTTATGTTCACAACTTGAAGGAGAAGAATACCGTTGATGAGCAGTTGCAGGTGCATTGTCTTTGTCTTTGTAATTTTGTTAATTTCTTTTTTGTTCTTGAAATAATGACGTATTAACGAGATACTTTTTATGGGATTTGTTCGTTGTCCTTGAATTATGTCCGAAACACACATTTTGCTTCATAATTTCTTAAATAATCGATTGCTGTATTTGAAACATTAGCTTGTATGCAGGATGTCATCGTAGGTGAATAATGGCTTATCCCTAATTAAGTAGCAGATGGTTCCTGGAGGTTTCAGTGTACTAATTTGACAAGTAGAAACTACAATGGTTCGGTTAGGAGCTAAAGAACATACTCAGTATGATTCTGCAGGATGAGTTAATGAGTTTTTAGCACATTGTCATTGTCTTGATCAGCTACTTGGTGAATCTTATGCAGCCCGTTTCTCGATTTTTTGATTTGAACAAAAAGTTGACATGCATGCATAATGACATTTTGAGATATTAAGTGAACTGCGTGCACGCGAGAATGTTGAAAATAAATTGGGTGCTGAATGGATTTGGAAGTATATTATCACATTGATTCGTATATGTTTAAGTTTTGAACTTAGGTTGTGAGTTTTGAGCATCTCATGGCTATATTAGTGTCCATGTGAATAGATTCTTCTTGTTATGTTATCTTCTTTTCGGCAATGAGTTCATAAAAGAATGGAACATGGCTTATTTTCCATGACATTAAATAGCTCCAAGCAAAAGTTGAGAGTTCTAACTTCTTGTTACCTCTCCCACGTATGTATTTGATATGATTATTTACTGAGAGTTAAAATTAGGGGTAACTTAATTTATCTGTCTGTATGGCTTTTTATGTCACTAGTCTTCGCTTTCTATGGAGCTGATAACCTTTGTTTCTCACTGTAGCTTGAGATCGTAAACATTTTAAAAGCATCAGAGTATTGGAAAAGGTCTGGTGGGCGGGATCATGTAATTCTCCTCCATCATCCAAATGCGTTCAGACAATATCGTCATGTAGTTAATGCCTCAATATTCATTGTTGCTGATTTTGGCCGCATAAGTAACATTGGAAGACTAGCAAAAGACGTTGTTGCCCCTTATCCACATGTGTTAAAATCATACGACAAAGATGACCTCAAGGATCCATTCGAGTCTCGTAAGACACTTCTCTTCTTCCGTGGGGGTACCAAGAGGAAAGATGTATGGCAATCAACAGATTCATATCATGTTTTCGCACTTTGTTTATCGAAGCAGTAGTTATATCTGATATGATAATGTGGCAGGAAGGGCGAATTCGTGCTGAGTTCTTTAAGATATTCAATGGGACTAAAGATGTCATATACGAGGAGGCTCATGCATCAGCAGAGGGCTTCAAAGCTGTAAGTGTTTTAACAATTATACTATCCATCTAAAAGTTGTTAGTGATGGGCAAAACTTTTTGTAAATACAAGAGCATCTGCTTCTGCATTTTTACTAAAATTGATGGAGAATTCGCACTCTAGGAACCAGTTTTTTTAGAACCAGTTGCCATTTGGTTCTATTTGCAAATTTTATGCTTGATATTAGTATTTGCAATTATGTTTTTGTTCCTATAACTCAGTAAAAAATGTTCCAACTGACTAATCTGCTTCACAGAGGCGGAGCCACGTGCCTCAAATATTTAGAAAACCATTTTTTCTGTATTTCTTTATTAAAATTACGCATTCCCCCATTTTTACAGATGAGAATTTTTCTTCTCCTCCCACAATTAAGTTTCTTGATCCGTCCCTGTTGTTTGAAATCTTGATCTGATGCTGAGCTTCTATTATCTGTCCCCTGTGTCATCTTTCTTTTTTCCCAAACCAGTCTGTTGAACATATGCGCACATCAAAGTTCTGTCTCCATCCAGCCGGGGACACCCCATCATCTTGCCGCCTGTTTGATGCTATCGTGAGCCACTGTGTTCCTGTTATCGTGAGTGACAGAATCGAGCTGCCCTTTGAAAACGAATTAGACTACAAGGAGTTTTCCATCTTCTTCTCAGACGAAGAGGCCCTGAGACCGGGCTATATGGTCAGCGAGCTCAGGAAAGTTTCGAAAGAAAATTGGGTTAAAATGTGGTTGAGGCTTAAAAACATTTCACATCACTTTGAGTTTCAGTACCCTCCAAAGAAAGATGATGCGGTTAATATGATTTGGAGACAGGTTAAGGCGAAGTTACCGGCAGTTGAGCTTGCTGTACACCGGAGCAGACGGCTCAAAATATCCGATTGGTTGAGATAGGTTTCTAGGCCTTGCTTTTATGATTTTGTACATTCATATTCATTATTCTTTTTAACTTTTCCTGAAAATGTACAAAGGAAAAGATTGTTGTAGCCATGATATTGAGTATAAGTCTAATAAAAGAACTTGTTAGGAAATCAATTAGAGATCGAAGCAATGACTGATTCAAGCTTGTGCTATGTAACTCCTAAAGATTTCAATTTAGACTTTATATTTTTAAGAAAATAAACAATATATCGATTACTAAATTGTATTCCACAGGTACTACTTGAGTGGTTGTGCACTTATGAGTTGTTAAGCAATTAGATAGCTATCCTGAATTTTTGTTGAGTATTCATATAGACAATAGCTTAGTTAAAGAAATATATATATACAATTAATATAATATTGAGTTTTTATTAATTGTTAGTAATTAAACGGGAATTTGAGTCCGTTCAGATGGTTTTTTTTAGAAAAGAAACATTTATTTTCTTTTATAAAAAAAAGCATTTCAATAAAAAAAATTGTGTTTGAGTGGGCTTTTGTAAAAAATAGAAGCCTTTAAAAAGCTCAAAAGTGGATTTTTTTTTAAAAGCTATTCATAGTAGTTTCGAATGAAATTACTTTTTAAAACACTTTTAATTACTGTATCCAAGTACAAACTTACATGACTTAAAAGACGAACAAAAAAAAATCTACTTATAAAAAATACCATTCGAGAAGTATTTTTTTTTAATCCTATACAAACGGGCCTTTCATCATCCCCTTAGCGTTGCTTGCAGGGTACCGCCAGTTGATGCTGATCATTGCATAATACATTGTTTAGCACGGTGAAAATGACTACAATATTGACAATAATATAGTATAATTTTTTAATTAAAAACTATAGAGTTGTTTTAACTTCAAAGGAGAAGTTAAAGAATATGGTTGGTCCATCTGGGCCATCAGTTTCTTTTATGTAATCTATATAGTTATAATGTTTTAATCACCATTTTTTCAAATATATATATATATATATATAAATAAATTTTTAGAAGTTTCTTTTTCTTTTTATTTATTTTATTATATTATACTTTATTTTTGTTTTGACTTTGTTTTTCGGGCCCACTAAAGTACAACACCCCACCAAGGTTAGTTCACCAAATCAAGCCATTACAATTCTCCAAAAACAAAGTCTTGCGTTGACTCGAATTTCATTTTTTTTTTGAATGATATATTTATATTTGTTCCTTTTTATTTCGAACAATATAATATATATTTAATTTCAAAATTGAGTCTCCAACTGTCACTCATCGTATATAATTTAGAGGACTCAAATTCCATTGGTTGGTTTTTAGTCGGTGTATATTAAATCAACCTGTACAATAAAATAAAGCAAAGTTTGCTGAAATTGTCAGGCATATTGATTGGTTTGTTGAACCAATCCTTGCATATTTGCCTTTGTTTTTTTCAAGTGAAATAACAAATAAATATATACGAGTAATTAATTTAGATTATCATGATCAAGATGTATATATTTAATATTTGCTTATGTTTGCGTGGCACTAATTAATATAATATAATTTGAACCATACAACGCGTATGTAGGGACCAACATCGTTAAATATAATAATTTTTTTTTCCGATGAAAATATGTCAGACCTCAAAATTAATAATATAGTGTAAATTTGTGTATACCGTAAGTTCAATTTTAAATTTTATTTCAAATAACTTAACTTTTAACTACAATTTTTTCCTCCCTTATCTCGAATTAATTTTATGCGTACTGTTTTAGTTTTCATTACAAAAAAGCACCCCGCTCATTACTGAAAAATTCGTGATGGGAAGATTCTATCACAAATTTAAGATATCCGTGATGAATCAGTAATAGAATTCAATTTAAACAGAAATAAAGAAACAATGACATTTACTAACGAAATTATTATAGATGAAATCCGTAGCCAAAGATTAAATTTATAATGTATTAATTTATCACTGAAAGGGTTGCATTCTTATAATGTTTGTTAACGATACTTTCATATATATATATACACACACACATCACCTACACTGCTACAGTATCAACAACCTCGTCAATGATTCGATCAAACCCCACCTACAATTGTTGGGGAGAATCCACCTTCTTCCTCGTGGGTTTTTTTAATCATTTTTCAAAACATATTGTAGTGATTGATCCATTATATTAAGAAAATGATTTTACCAACTCTTTTCTGACTTTGTTGGGTTATATAATTTGATGCGAATAGGGATGAAATTAAAAAATTTTATTTGGAAGAAATATTGAATTCATATAAAATATTAAACGTTTTTATATGATTTAGGAGGAGTTAAATTTAAAATTTTCTAATATATATATATATATATATATATATTTGAGCGGGGTGAGGGCAACCGCGTCCTTTTGGCCCCTTTAACTTCATCCTTGTGTGAGAAACGAAAAATATGAAGCTGAAATAAAAAGAATTATGACAAGATGCCTAGTGATAATAAATATTAAAATTAGAGATAATTACTTCCACTATCCCTGAGTTTAGGCGAAATTACAAATAGCATCCCCTTGTATCGGTTATTACCAATACACCCCTGAATTTTATTTTCATCTTACAATTTTTAACTTTCGTTAAGTTGACTAACGGCCAACGTTTGTTAACCTAATTGAATTTTCAAAATTGCTCTTTTGAAAGCAAGATTGTTTTTTGACCATTTATGAATAGACTCTTTTACCCTTATGTTTTGTATTGAATAAATAAGAAAATATATTTAAATATTTTTGTATTTATAATGTATCTATATATGCACATAATAAATATTTATACATAATATATATATTATACTGTGATAGAAAAGTATATTTGCACATTTTTTAAATATATACACACACATAATATACAAAATATTTACAAATAAATACATACATATATATAATATAAAAAATATTTATACATATATATACACTCACAACCGTCCACCGCCACCATCCTCCGCCGCTCCCACCGTCCCCCGCCACCATCCTCCTCAACGCCACCGTCGGCCGTCGCGGCACGCGCACGCACGCAAGAGAGGGAAAGGGAAAGAGATCGATCGATCAATCTAGAGAGAGAGAGAGAGAGAGAGAGAGGGGAGGGGGAGAGGGATATTGAGATCTCAGATTCAAATCTTAGATCTGAGGGCTGTGGCCGCGACAGGGGTGAGTTGAGGGGTGGGGCGACGGACTGAGGCAACGGTGGCGCAGGGCGGTGTGAGTGAGGCGGCGGCGGGGGTGGTGGAGTGACAGTCGGGGTGAGTTAACGGGTTGGATCGTGGGCGTGAGTTGAGGGCTAGGGCGATGGGACTGAAGGCGGCGGTGGCGGGGGTAGTGTGTGAGGTGGCGGTGGCGGTGGCGGTGGCGGTGGTGAAGTGAGGTGAGGTGGGGATGAGTTAGGGGGTTGGGTGGTGGGGGTGAGTTGAGGGGTGGGGTGATGGATTGAGGATGGCGGCGGCGGTGGGCAATGCAAGTGGCGGCAGCGGTTGAGTGAAGGGAAGTGGGGGTGGGCGGTGGGGGTGAGTTGGGTTGAGTGAAGGGAGGTAAGGGTGATGGATAGAGGTTGGCTGGTCGGGGTGGGTTGGGGGATGGGAGGTGGGAGTGAATTAGAATTTTGAGAAGGATATTTTGGTCAATTCAAATATATATCTGTTTTTTTATTGTTTTAAATAAAAAATATTTCAAATATTCAATGGGTAAAATGAACATTGTCTTGTTTTTATCTATTTTATCATTAAATCCACAAAACTTATATAGGGGGATATTGGTAATAACCGATACAATGGGGGTGTTATTTATAATTTCGTCTAAACTTAGGGATAGTAGGAGTAATTATCCCTTAAAATTATCACTGATTACATACGTGTGTAGGGAAAAGCTATTTTTAATTTGAAGAGGCGAATTTTGTTTTTTTTTTTAATTAAATATGAAGGCTATTGTTATTACTTTAGAGGGACAAAGTCTCAAATTACGACTTTATATAGATTTGAGGGCTGGCGACTGCACCTTCCACTCTCTGTCTCCATTTTTGCATATATGGATATATATATATATATATATATATACACACACATACGTGTGTGTATATATAATATATATGTATGTATTTGCTTTTATATTAGGATTTCATAAATTTCTACTAGTGTTAACAATTGTGTGTGTGAGTTATTTTTGTCAACAATTAATTACGAAGAGCTGTGCATATGTTATTGTTGTTGACAATTAGGGACGCGTATATAATACGTATCGATAATTTTTAAACACAACTGCCAATAGAAACAGTTTTAAACAGTCTATAAGACGCAATGTTAATAAAGACACAATTAAATGATTAATGATACTGATTCTGTTTCACACACACACACACACACACATACACATATATACACACACTGTAATTACAGATTAATTTATGCCAATTGTCCATCGAAAAGCACAGGCATGATGCATGCACAAAAAGTCAGCTTAGTATTTTGGAGAATCTGGAGAAGGTTATATGAATCTCAGAATTTTTTTTTTGGGAACGAGATCAAATTTATGTAAAATATTAAGGATTTTATATATGATTTGGGGGCAAAATTTAAACTACATGTAAATTCTAGTTCAATATATATAAATTTGAGGGAGGGTATCGCCCCATCTAACTCCATCCTTGATTAGTAGCATGCGATTAATAATGCGTATGTTAATTTTTTGATTTATTGGTGTATATATTTTAAATTGATCAATATATTAACGGGTTTTTATCATGTATATATATACATGTATGTGTATATATTGAATTTTTTAGAAAATAAATTAAATTAAAATGTTAGGATGCAAATTGGTTTGATTGAATTAAAGTTGTTCTTATATATGTGCAAACATACATATATATATATATATATATATATATATGTATGTGTGTGTGTGTGTGTGTGTAGGTTTTATATGTTAATGTATGAGCCAGGAAATTTCACGAATATATACAGGAAGTTTTCAGATTTATCCTAATAGAGATGAAAAAGTTACTATATTTTGATAATGGCCCTTTACCAAACCTATAGATATATAGACTAAGAACTTTTCAAAGTTAATGAAGAATTTTTTTACTATTCATTGATATATACTTAAAGATAATTGGGATTATAAAAAGTAAAAACGATGTAATTCAACACATATAGTGTAACACGTTCAAAATGTATTTCAATTTTGTATATTAATAAATCACATTAAACTTTTGACTATAATTATTTTTAAATCACTATAAAATATCGAAATAGGTTGTTAGAGCACTCAATTCCGTGCAACACTTCTGATTAGTTTCTTAATATTAAAAGTACCACAATAATATTTATTTAATTTACAGTTACATTTTGTGGTAGTTCAATAGGCATTTTAGTTTACCGATGATATCAAAAAAAATAAATAAAGAAATAGATCCGTTGTATGAATCCCATCTATATATTCAGTAATTCAAATTTAACCACACCTTATATATGTGTTTATATATATATATATATATATTATAAAATATATGTATAAAGAAATTAAATTTGAACCATTAAATATATAGTTGGGATTGAAAACTCGATCCAAATTTTCTGAACTAAGAAAATGTCCGTACATGGAAGAAACAACCACAGAAACCCCCACACTTACCTAACCATAAAATTATATTCCAATTTGATTATGTGTGAGACGTGACAGCCTACTATGCTGGCTTAAAATTCTCCTATAAATAGACTTAAGTGGGAAACAAGGAACTCATAAGATCATATATCAGTATTTATTTTTATTGAGTTCTTAATCTCAAACTTCGTTTTTCTTTGCTTTTTAATCATATCCTTCAAACATGAAAGAGAAATTCTCTTGCACCATTCTCCAAAGCGAAGCCCTCGCCAAGGTTCTCTCTCTCCCTCTCTCTCTCTAGCTACATATATATATATATGTGTGTGTGTGTGTGTGTGTGTGTTGTTCTTGCAATAATTTATATTAATGGGAAAAAATCAATTCAAATAGTTATTTGATATATTTTTTCAAGATAATGTATATATATATATATATATATGTGTGTGTGTGTGTGTGTGATACTAATTATTTTTTTTATCTTTGTTGTATTATGTATCAATAATACGTATTTATGTTAAATTGCAGTATCTTCTGGAAACAAGTGCTTACCCAAGAGAGCATGAACAACTCAAAGAACTCCGGGGGGCAAGTGTTGAGAAATACCAACATATGTACGTGTATTTATATATATATATATATATATATATATGTATATCATGAAATAATGCAAAATTATGATACACTTAAAAAAAATACTGAAATATATATAATCCGACGTTACTTTAAAAAAAAACCGTCTCTATAAATTATACTAAGCCTTTGATTGATTAAAAAGTGTTTTTGTCACAATATGAAATTTCAAAATAAGTGAACGACCTACCGAACTCAATTACAATTATCTCAAAATTAAAAATGTAATAATATCCACTTATACCGGCACTTTATAGTACTGGTTTGTAAGCATCATTTTTTAATGATGAAAAGCACGTTACAATTTCTCGTCGTTAATCTTCTTCTTCTTCTTCTTCTTGCCCTCGTTGCATCTCTCTCTCTCTCTCTCTCTATATATATATATATATATATATATATATATCAGGAGCGTGATGAATGTCCCAGCCGACGAAGGCCAATTTATTTCGATGCTTCTGAAAATTATGAATGCCAAAAAAACAATAGAAGTTGGAGTTTTTACAGGCTACTCACTGTTAGCAACTGCTCTTGCTCTCCCTAACGATGGCACAGTAAGTGTTATATTATCGCAATTAGGGGAACAAACACTTTGTCTCCTCAAGTATTCCCGTTTTTGCACTTTCCTATATATATATATATATATATATATGTATATATTTGTGTGTGTGTTCGCAATTAGGGGAACAAACACTTTGCCTCCTCAAATATTCCCGTTTCTGCACTTTCCTATATATATATATATATATATATATATATATATATATATATTTGTGTGTGTGTTATTGTTATATTTTGCCCTATGTGCTATTCGATTGTTAATTACATATTATCCATTGGAACTTATTTCAGCCCAAAACCTCATCAGGATATGAATAATATATATCGGGTATGCAAACACTCCCCATTCAACCTTTAAATCAATATTAGAATTAATGGACTCACGTGCCCATTTTGCTGAAGAATTTTTGGGCTGAAAATTGGTTCTAGTGGGTAACGTGTAAAAATCTGATAGTTCATACAGTAAAGTATATTCAAAAAACGATTTGAAATAAAAAAATGCGAAGTATTTTTTTCCCCTTGCAATGATACAAACATCAACATCTTTAATTTCAACTTAAATGACCATCATTTTTTTTTTCAAAAACTGTATATTGAAATTTGTGCTTTCATGAATTTATAGAAAGTATTTATTAATATATATGTTTTTTATTTTGATTATTTTTTTAGGTGATTGCAATTGATCCAGATAGAGAAGCATATGAGACAGGGCTGCCGTATATTGAGAAAGCAGGGGTGGCACATAAAATCAAATTTATTGGATCAGATGCCACGACAGCTATTAAGAAGCTCCTTGACAATGTGAGTCCTTTAATTAGATGAATTTTAAATAAAAATTTTTAAAAAATAAACTTGTTCTTGAGTTTCTTATTGAGGGAATAACAATTGATATGACTACCGATCAATAATTTGTGCACATCAAAACTTCCACGTGTTTCTTATAAAGAAGCTTTCATGAATTACTATGTTAATTTAAGTCCCATTTTCTTGGGCTTTCTTTTGGAGATACATGTTTTTATTTATTATAATATACACATAACCATGATTCAAACACAAACGACATAATACTTTCAATTGATACGTGCATTACTGCATGCACACAAGCATTGCTTTCGTTGAGAGTTGAACTCAAGACCTCCCGCTTACTAAACGAGTGCTCTAACCAACTGAGCTACGAAAGCTAGTACATATATTATCTTGTGTGTGTGTAAGATAAACACATGTAGACGTGTGTGTGTGTGCTCGTTTGTGGAGTCGGGAACCTAAGGTCAGGGGATGCACCAATCAAATACAGATTATAGATAATACAAATAATTAACTTAAACAAAAAATATGAGCCACCAAAAGAAGTTTTTCAACGGATAATTAGGGTGATCATTCATATTTAGCTATTTATACATATGTGTGTGTGTGATAATTTTAAAGTTAGAGAATGCACATGAAATACTTCTTGAACTATGTGCATGCACACATATATAGTAGATTGATCATTGCTTCGGATTTTACAATTCAAGAATCATTTCTAGTAGACCAATTCATATCGTACTTGAACCTATTATCACTTTAATATTAGTGATTATGATACACACACACACAAACAAACACTATACATTCATTAAAGTAGATACTTTTTAGAATACTTTCACCAAACTATTTTTCTTTTTTTATATATATATTTTTTCCCTTATAAAAAATCCAAAAACAAGCCTTGATTTTCATTTATTATCAAATTTCCCACAAAAAAAAATTCTAATAATTAATCATATTAATTTGATGGATATTAGGGTGAGGAGGGAACATTTGATTTTGCATTTGTGGATGCTGACTAAAGAAAACTATATCAAATACCATGAATTGCTTCTTAAATTGGTTAAAGTTGGGGGAATTATAGCCTACGACAACACCCTGTGGGCCGGGACAGTGGCATTGGTCGAGGAAGAGCTGAGCCAAGAATGGATAGATCGCATAGGGGTGAAATCGGGTATTTTTGAAAAATCTGAACACTTTCTTGGCAGCTGATGGGCGGATTGAATTGGCTCAGCTGTCTATTGGAGATGGACTCTCACTCTGCAGGCGCCTAAAATAAAATTGGGAGAATTAAGCTTATTTTTATTTGTGTTTTGCAAAATATGACTTATGTTGTACAATAATAAGAAGTTGGTTGTGTGATTTTATTTTTCTTTTTTCTTTGGCATGAAATGTTATTGTGTTTGTTGTACTTTACTTTTCTCAAATTATGTATGCAAATTACTATGTTGAATAAAATTATTTCATTTTGTTGGGCTTGTATTTATCGTTTTTGATATGAATATTAGCATCTATTGCTAAGAAAGAAAAGAAATAACGCTTATAAGAGAAAGACTAATCAGCTATTTCTTTCATCGCCCATAACATGCTAATATTGACACTATTGGTACGTACATGTAACTCATTGTTCGAACAAGTATTCATAATTCCTAAAATTCCTTGTAAGGCCTGTTGAGTATCGAGAGTTCAATGTCATTTCGATTGTGTTGTAATGTATTTTGATTGCAAGAAGAGTTTAAACAACAAAAAATAACATAAATAAAAGTAACGAAATAGGACCAAAGGAGAAAAAGAACTATAAATCGTCCAATCTTAACTTCCGTCATAAGACTGTCTTCAATATCACCATTTGAGGTATGATAATTAGATCGTTTAATTACTTTTTGGAAAATTCATAATTTTCTCTGTGAGATTTGAAATGAGGTCGCATTCCATTTCTTATATCAATGTATATGTATGTTTTCTTATATATATGTGTGTGTGTGTGTGTGTGAAGAAGAGAATGGTTTCTATCTTGGGATTCTTATATTTATACCCTTGGATTATATGAGTGCCAAGTGTCATCTGGTTGATTCGTTATCCTCATATGAAGGTGTGGATCATTTATCTATTATTAGGCGGGCTTGAGAGATATTGGGCTTAGCTAATTAAATATGAGGCCTTGGTTTAATTTTTTGAAGTTCTATTGGGCCATTTATATTCTTTGTTTGGGCTAGCTTATTTTACTTGTTGTATTTATATATTAAGCCCATATTAGTAATTCATTGGGCCCCATTTAGCTGGGCTGGTCTTAACCCATTATTCTAATCCACATAACCACCAAGGGTTAAAGCCCACTACACAGTAATCAATTGGCTTATTTATTAATTCCGATAATAATTAACTAATTAATAATTATCTATCGCTATCTCTATTATATTATTTAATAAAATATGAGGCCTTATTTAATTTTATTTTTATTTTTTGTGAATTTGACTTGACCAAATTAACCCATATATACAAATAGATTTAAATTTTCTCAAATTTTCTCAAAATGAACTTTGGGTTTTTGTTTTTTGTTTTTTGTTTTATGATTGTTGTGATTGAAATTAATTTATCTTTCAATCAATTAATTTTGGAAAAATAATTGTTATTTTAGATTTACTATAAATTGTTCTTTAATTATAAATTGAAGTTATAAATTTAATATTTTCTGTTTGCACTCTTTCAAATTTATTTAATTTAAAATATCTACTTTTTAGCACACACGAGAAGGGTACCATCACCACCAGTTACATGTTCATTACTAACTCATATGTTTATATAACAATTTAATTAATCATTCCACTTAAAAAAAGACTGAATTTATAATATATTGATTCGTTATTGAAATTGATGCATTCTTGTAGTATTTGTTAATGACATAGTCATGTGTATATATATATATATATATATATCTATATCGAGAGAGAGAAAGAGAGAGAGAGAGAGAACCTACATTGGTACAGTACAATCCCAGTATCAGCAACTTCGTCAATGATTCGATCAAACCCCACCTACAATTGTTGGGGAGAATTCACATTCTTCCTCTTGGGTCTTTTTTTTTAAAAGCATTTTTCAAAACATATTTGTAGTGATTGATTTATTATATTAAGAAAATGATTTTACCAACTCTTTCTAACTTTGTTGGGTTATATAATTTGACGTGAGTAGGAACGGTGTGAGAAATTTTTATTTGGAAACGAAATTGAATTCATGTATAACATTAAAAGTTTTTATATTATTTAAAAGGGGTAAAATTTAGTTTTTATATGATTTAAGAGGGGTAAAATTTAAAATTTTTAAACAAACATATATAAATTTCGTTTGATATATATTTGAGGAGGTGAGGGCGACTGCCCCCTCCAGGTCCCTTTAACTTCGTCCCCGTGTGAGAAACAAAAAGTATGAAGCCGAAATAAAAAGAATTATTACAAGATGCCTACTGACAATAAATATTAAAATTGTCACTGATTGTATAGGTGTGTATGGATGAATTTTTTTTTTTTTTGTTGGAAGGGGCGAGATTCATTTGTCAATTAAACATAAAGGCTATTGTTATTATTTTAGAGTGACGAAATTTTGAATTTTAAGAAGAATACAAATAAAATATGACTTTATGTAGATTTGAGGGCTGACGATTGCATCTTCCACTCTCTGTCTCTGTTTTCACATACGCACACACGTGTGTGTATATATAATATATGTATGTATTTGCTTTTATATAAATTTCTGTAGTGTTCACAATTGCGTGTGTATAAGTTAATAGAGTAGGTGTCGAACTCTTATCTTTTTACTCAAATGGGCTCCTTATACTTTTCATAAAAACATATATATATATTTTTCTTCCCGTGGTTTGTTTTCTAAGTTTGATTTGTTATATATAATATTACATACACATCATCACCGTACATTGTGTATATCCACGAGATGCACAAAACAAACAGACATGTTGATCAAGTCACGTACAGTTACTCTTAATTGCACTGTGCATCACATAATGTTTACATCTCATTCACGAGATGCACATAAACATAATTCAAATCAATTTCCAACAATTTTTAATATCTCAAAATAGTTGGACCTGCTATTTTCATATATGCTATTCTCAAAAAACCATAAAACTCTCTCTCTCTCTCTCTCTCTCTCTCTCTCTCTCTCTCTCTCTCCACTTAAGTGAGGTCACATTGACATACTTGAAGGATCAGCAAATACAACCACTAGAAACACGCAAAATTTTTCTAAATTAGGCCAACAAGCATTCATGTACGCCTTCTTTGCGAGCAACTGTTTTTGTCCTTCTACCACTCAAAAACATCACTTCTTTCAAACTTGGATTATGATATTAACAATTCTTTATCATCAATGGGATAAAGATGGATGAACTTAGGACTTTAAACCAATTAAATGTAGTCAACTGAGATCTTTCAATTAGGTGGCTTTGACGGTTTACCAAATTCTAATGTGACGCACTGTTTAAACTTGATAGCTATAGTTCACTATAGATATATGTATTAGGAAATTAAACACGAGTACAACACTAGTGACTTGTAAACCTACCCATGGTTTATTTATTTATTTTAAACCTGCCTATGGTTGAGGATAAAGTAATTTATTTAAGATATATGGAAAATTACATCTAACACCCCTTAAAAGTATAATGTAATCACAAATTAGTTATTCTTTTAAAAATTACAAATATCCCATCGAGATTTAGGATATTATTATAAATATTAATAGAGATGTCAAAAAAAATAATTTTTCTGCAGCCATAACAGTCAAGTCGGCCACCATGAAATATGCCTCGTTGAGTATGATAGAAGCCCTCATTGAATTTCAGTATTTCACAAACTTTTAAGAAGTAATCTTACTTTATATATATATATATATATATATATCATTTCTTTTTTGTAATATTATCTAGTGATGATTACGAAACAAAAATCATATATGGTTGTTTCAACTACATAAGAAATTCTATTTATGTATTAGCCCTCTAAAACTAAGATAGAGAGAATTTTGTTTGTAAAATGTAAACAAATCTTAACTAAAGTGGTAATTATAATTTCAATAGATAAAGAGTTGTTTGTAATTAAAACTAATTTTAATGGAATTTTAATAATTATCATAATTGTTTATTTATCAGAATTCGACTTGACTGACTATATTTTAAGGATTTTACAATTGCAATATTAATGTAAATTTAATTATTTAAATAGTCAAATCATACATATAATATCAGCATTTCGTTTTATAACGTAACGCGTACAAAAACTTCATATATATATATATATATATATATATAAAATTTCCCCTCAATTTTGAGTTTTATATTTTTCAGCCGACTCACCAAATTTCCCTCAATCATTGTCATTCATCCTTCAAAGTCAAAAAATTCACTCACTAAGTGGGTTCCATATCATAAAACTAAAATTCAGATCGTTGAAACACAAATGATTTGACCCAGAAATTTAATAATGTATTTGAAAATTCATATTTCAAAATCAGTTAGGTGAAGAAATATTTTATTCGAATAAATGACGATATAACTAATTGTTAAGACGTTGGAGTCATGGTCATCAGCAGACAATTACATTAAATCTCAACAAACCTTTGCTTTATTTTTTCATTTTTTTTTCCCACTAAATTTCTAGAATTTTCTGACTATTAAAAAGCCCTGATTTAAATTATCTATAATATGATATTTTTTAAAAAGTGTCCGATTCATAAATATATCGATTGAGATATTTTATTAGTTATATCTCGATAAATTATATCAAATTTTAGATTAACATATATTTCTCTGACTATAAAATGTTGGAATACGTAGCTGTTTAGGTTTTCAATTGTGTTATACTCTTAGTTAGTGTCTCGAAACAAATATTAGTAGCACAATATGCATAGTATTTCAATATATATATTTTTTTCTTTTTCGTTTTTTAATAGAAGTGTCTTTTTATTGATTTTATGATTAATTACATCTACTATCCCTCTAAAATTACGAAACTATAGCTGATCCTCTAAAAATTTTCAGTATTGCAACCCATACCTTGAGGAATTTTAAAATTATAAATACCCTCTTGGTCAGCCGGTTCCCGATCAGATTTTTTTAACTTTCAGTTTTACCTCTATATTTTTCAATTTTAAAATTTTTTGGAACGGGAAAGATAAGGGTATTTTTGGAATTTCATAAAAATTTTGATGACAAAAATATAGAGGTAAAACTGAAAGTTTAAAAAAATATGATCGAGAATCGGCTAATCAGGGGAGTATTTATAATTTTGAAATTACTCATGATATGAGTTGATAATATTGAAAATTTTTGAGGAACCAACTGTAATTTCGTATTTTTTTGAGTGGTACTAGATGTAATTAAGCATTGATTTTAATTTAGAACATGAATAAATAAAGCCAGAGGAGATTCCATACTATGTATTTGTATTCAAGCATCTATATATAATTAAATTAATTATGAAAAAGGAATCCTTTTAATGGGAAAATATTTTTTTTTAATTAGCAGGTGATCAAAGTCAATGCTGCATTTACAAATTATTAGCGATTAGGTGAAATAAATGTGTTTTTTACATATCTAATATTCCTAAAATATAACCAAATGGCAACCATTTTTTTTCCATTTTCTTGCTGTCTCGAATTTTTTAGAGGCCACTTGAGTTAAATTTCTTTGATAATTAATGCCTCGAACAGTGTGATATGTGATAGTTTATAAAACAGAGTCTATATTTTAAATATATCGTACGTGATAATTGTGTAGGGTTCAATTATCAAGAAGCTTCTGTAAATAAATAAATAAACAACTCTATATTGTCTTACTGTACATTTTCCAGCAAATGTTGAAAGTTGAAATCGTCGAGAGGGAGAGAGAGAGAGAGAGAGAGAGAGAGAGAGAGAGAGAGAGAGAGAGAATTAAAACGAATGAAAACAGACTTTGACTTTTTCATCAATTTCAAAAGATTTTTTTGACCTTTTCCTCAACTTGATAGCCCCAAATTTTGAACAACTTTTTTTTTTCCGAATAAATCTCATTTTTCCTTCATATAAAAGTACATATAATTACTCAGCTCTTTAAACAATATATATATATACATATATATATATATATCAAAATCATGCATATCTCAGTATATAGGTACGCATATAATTTTGAGTTATGATTTGATTTTTCAATTATAAGTTTGGTAGCTAGCTCACCAGCATAACTGCACATTAGAGGGCATGTGCAACAAATGATTAATTTTAAAAATACTCACCAAACATATATATATATATATATAGTTTGATTAGTGAAACAAACGAGTAATTTAAAAATCGTTGTTGCTTCTAGCTAATGATAAATTGGGATATAATATTATTTAGTAAATGATTTGAACGTTAGCAAGTATCTATCTAGTTTGTTGGATCGAGAGTAATGCGGAAAATTTTTATATGAACTCAGTGTTTGAGCCTCACATACAAGTCAAATAGTTGAAATTATATTATATATATATATGTGTGTGTGTTGTAGGTGAACTAATGATCTGACTTAATTTGAACCTTTTGATATACGAGTAAAATTCAAATCGGGTGCATAAAAGAATTTTTCGTGTAATGCAAGGTAGTTTTCTTTGCAAATATTTAGATTTGCCCTTGAATATATATAGTTCTTTAAGTAACAAAAAATGACGAAGTCTCAAGAAATTAAAAGAAAAATTAAATTTCAAATGAAAACAAGTATACTTGGAGCCATCGTAAGAAAAATATAGCTCTTGCTGTTAAATTTGCAGAGGGTTATTCAAATCATTACATATATATATATATATATATTATCTAATTATTCATCCTAATTATTAAATTTTTGAGCAAAAAGAATCTTGTGATAATTTTAGTTTAGAACCAATGGTATGTACGAAGCGTGGAGGTAACCAATTACAACGCATCTTGAGAGAGAGAGAGAGAGAGAGAACCATTGCGAGAATTTAAATAAAAAAATTAACAGGAAAACGAAAGGTTTTTTTAATAATCTTTAGAGGAAAGAGAAGTAACTGTATGTATGTGTGTCAATGTGTGTGTATATAACTAAGATTTAATCGAGCATTCTTTGAGTGTGAACCCAAAGTTTCTCACTGAATAAAAGAGAGGTGATGTCATTTCAACTCAAAGATCAAAGATCAGTGACGACTTAGAATTAACCGATCTCTCATTTAATTCTTACTTTAACTAATACAATAAGTTTTATTTTTCTTATACACCGAGCCCCAAAGCTTCTTAATAAAAGAGGCTAAGAGTTCGAATTCTTTGAAAAATATACAGCTCAAAAAATGGGAGAATCTTGACTTCTTAAATTTGTAATATATATATATATATATATATATATATAACTAAAGAAGTCATTATATGAAAAAAATATTAAAAAATTATACTTTTCGTATTTTAATCACATATATAGTATGATATTTTGTATTTAAAAAAAATATTGTTTTGTGGGTGGGCGGGTTTCTGACTAAATAAATGGGAAGGTAGTTGAGTATGACATTTTCCAATTGAGGCGTCCACGCGTTATTGTCTTCAATTTGAGATAATTATAAATAGGCCCCTTAGTATCATCATCATCACCATCAACAATTCTATTTCTATCTTTTCAACTCAAATATCATCATTCTCTCTGTCCCAAATATCCTCTGTAGCTTCAACAATGAAAGACAAGTTCTCAGGCACCATTCTTCAGAGCGAGGCCCTCGCCAAGGTCTCTCTCTCTCTCTCTCTCTCTATATATATATATATATATTGGAATTTCTTACATTGCATGTTATTAATTTAGTCAACACCCTTATGTAACATTCGGTAACATATTAACTTTCTCGATTTTGTAAATTTAATTTTAAATGTCCAAATCAGAATTCATTTCGTACATCAAATTAACGGTGACTCTTTTATGATTTTTACATATCGTTCTACTGTTATCGTTTTCGTGTTATTGACTTTATAGCACGAAGACTGCAAATTTGTACACCCCTTCCATCATAAATTTATACTTTCGCTTTGACTTTACATATTAATTAAATTATTTTTGATTTAATTATTTTGTTACTCCAACTTTTATTTTATTTTCCCCTCTCTCTCTAGATATATATATATATATATATATATATATTGAATTTCCTATGTTACATGGTATTAATTAGTTGACCCTTACGCAACATTGTGTAACATATCAACTTCCCCCCTTTATAAATTTATTTTTATATTTCCATTCATACATTAAACGAGGACTCTTTCGTGATTTTTACGTATCATTCTATAGTTATATTTGTCGTGTTATCGACTTTATGGCACTAAGAACTACAAAAATGCACGCCATTTCATTATAAATTTACATATTAAATAAACTATTTTTGATTCAATTCTTTTGTTGCTCCAACTTGTGTTTTCTTTTTCCCTATCAATCTCTCTCTCTTGTTTTCTTGTGATAATATTCTTAACACTATGTCACATATTGCAGTACATTTTGGAGACAAGTGCTTACCCCAGAGAACATGAGCAACTCAAAGAACTTAGGATGGCTACTGTGGACAAGTACCAATTTTGGTATGTAATAATCAACAACAGTAATACTAACCAATTACCTAAAATATTTTGCAGAAAATTAAAAAATTTCAAAACTTAGTTCAAATTTATCTTGCAATTGATCGTAACATTGTTTTAAATTATTTTACCACAGGAGCTTGATGAATGTGACGGCCGACGAGGGCCAACTCCTTTCGATGCTCTTGAAAGTTATGAATGCCAAAAAAACCATAGAAATCGGAGTTTTTACCGGTTACTCTCTGCTATCGACAGCTTTAGCTCTCCCCGATGATGGCAAAGTAAGCGAAATTTCAAGATTTTAAAATTAAGGAATGGAGTCAGAATTTTTTATTTTAAACGACGAGCTTGAATATATATATATATATTATAAATTACGAAAGAATATTTTAAAACGTTTATAGGGATAAAATTTTTGAACGATAGTAAAGATATACAAAATATAATTTTTAATACGAACCCTGAGTTGAGTGGATGAGATTGAATTCTAATATGTGTAGTACTGCCCCTAACAGCTCCTTTTCGGCCTTGTCCATCGAAGGACTAATGGGGAAAATAAATAAAATTGGCCATTCGTGTTGATTTTCGGAATCTATCTGAATAAAAAGTTACAATATATATATATATATATATATATATATTAATTTTTAATTTTTTTTTGTTTTAGATTATAGCTATCGATCCGGATAGGGAAGCATTTGAGACAGGGTTACCATTTATTCAAAAGGCAAATATGGCACACAAAGTTCAGTTCATTCAATCCGACGCCATGAATGTTATGGAGGACCTCTTGGCCAAGGTAATTTAATTAATTATTAAATAAATTTATTTATTACAAAATATGTGTATATATATATATTAAAGAGACAAATTAGATGATGAATAATTTATTAGCTCGTCCGAAGTTGCTGTTCCTTAAAATAACCACTATTACATATCATTGACGGTGGTTACTCACACTTCTAGTGAAATTCAAATTTAAAATCTCATCATTTTAGAGCATCAATCTCGCCACTTGGCTAATATTGCAATGGCGTCTACGATAATGTTATTTACAATTAATAGTTATTTTTGTAATAAAATATATTACTAATCTTCGTCACCTTTTCTTTTCTTTTCTTTCTTTCTTTCTTTTTTTTTTTTTTTTGCACAAATCAAACGATTACATCATAATTCAAATTGCAAACTAAATTATTTGACAAACTATCTCATCAAACAACTATTAAAGTAGAACAAATAAATTCCTATCAAAGTAGAAACAAGATCGACACGCTTTGACAGAGAATCGCACCCAAGACTTCTTGGGACCCAATCGAGCTACACCCCATCGGCCTAATCTTGGTCACTTAAAGTGAATTTCATAAGTAATTAATTTATTAAATTAATCAATTAATTAGCCAATTTAATTGTGGAATAAAAATATGCAGGGAGAGAAGGGACAATTGATTTTGCATTTGTGGATGCTGATAAGCAAAACTACATACATTACCACGAAAAATTGCTAAAACTCGTTAGGGTTGGGGGAATTATAGCCTACGACAACACCCTGTGGTCCGGCACAGTTGCAGCGTCCGATGATGATGAGATGGAGGAGTATTTGAGGAGGGTTAGGGTAGATATCATGAAGCTCAATACATTCTTGGCCGCTGATCCTCGTATCGAGTTAGCTCAGCTCTCCAGTCGGAGACGGGCTCACTCTCTGCAAGTGTCTCAAGTAGCTCGCTCGATTTTTCGATTATTTTCACTGTGTCAATAGTCGAATTACGAAAGAATAAACGTACAACATATGATATATATATATATATATATACATATAAATGTATATGTATTTGTTTGTTGTAGTTTGTTGTTCGTTGTTGTTGTTTGTTTTGTACTATTTCCCACCTTTATTTTAAAGTTGTAATTGTATAAAAAATTGCACTGTTTGTTGAAACGTCGTTGATTATTGATACATCTCTTTGCATTATTTTTAGAGTCTCTTATGAATTTTGATTCGTATTGAATAGTGTATTTTGTTTTTAAAAGTGGGTGTATTAGCTAAGTGCAAATATTAGAAAATAATTGGAAATTGAATTAAATAAATGCAATTTGAGGTCGTTATGTGACTTTTTTTAATCAATTGTTTTGGAGGTTAAAATTTAGTATAGCTATGAACTTATAAGAGCTCCTTAGTCGGTCATTATGTTAACTTTTTTCTAATTTGAATATTACTAGAATTAAGATACTAAGGCTGGTTTGGGTAGGTTAAAAAAGAAATATTTTTCGAACTGTGTTTTTTTTTTAGTAGAGTATTTGTTTAAGTCAATCAATTTTATATTTGGATTTAATAATTAAAAGCGCTTTAAGATATACTTTTCGTCGAACCTACTTCTGATGGCTTTCAAAAGAAGTCACCTTCGAGTTTTTTTTTTTTTTTTCTTTTAAGACTTCCATTTTTTATTTTTTAAGAAAAAAAAAAGTGCTTATCACCTAAAAATAATCTATCCAAATGGGCTCTCAGACTCTTTTCTTTGTTAAGTCTTTAATTTTAGAAAGAACCATATTAAGAATAGTATTTTGCTAACTCAAAGTGCTTATATTTTTAATTTCTTGATAAAATAAAATGTTCAAAAATATAGCATAGATTCATATTTTTTCTCCATTAATTAATTATTTATAAACTATTTCCCCAAAAAATGCCATATGTAAGGGCCAAAATTAGCAACATAACTAAAATGGGCCAATTTGAGAAACAGACATTGGCATAGGCTAATTTTAGGAAATTATAAACTCCCAAAGCCCAAGAAAACATCAACACATGTAACTACGTCGTATCGTCACAGGTTTTTTTTTAAGTACTAAAATTTCAATTCTGGTCTGAATTTAGAACAAAATGAGGCCATGTGGACTGTTTTGTATCTATCCAAACAAAACATAGTTTAAGTAGATTATTTGTGCTCGTAAACTCCAACACTGCAAAATTATCCTTGTCTTTTTATGTTATGTCAGTTGTATCCCTTAACTTGATTTGATTTTTTAAGTTCCCTTTTAATTGTGCTTTGGATGACAAGTTAATTTATTTGTGTTTAAATCTGATGATGTCTAAATATGCCGTTGAACGTCGAGGTTTGACTCTACGAAGTATTGTCCTATATTTAAAGTTTAAACTTGTCACTGAATATGGAGACTCGATCCTATGAAATAGTATCCCATATTTAGAGTTCGAACATGAAGGCTCGACTCTATAAAGTATTGTCCCGTATTTAAAGTCGGAACATGAAGGCTTCACTCTATAAAGTACCGTCCTGTATTTGAAGTCCAAACTTGTCGTTGAATATGGAAACTCGACCCTGTTGAAGTATTGTCCCGTATTTAAAGTCTGAACATGAAGGCCTGACTTTATAAAGTATTGTCTTGTATTTAAAGTCCGAACATTAAGGCTCCACTCTATAAAGTATTGTCCCATATTTATGGTCGAAACATGGAGGCTCGACTTTATAAAGTACTATCCTGTATTTAAAGTCCAAACTTGCCGCTGAATATGGAGGCTCGACCATGTGAAGTATTGTCCCGTATTTAAAGTCCGAACATCAAGGCTAGACTCTATAAAGTAGTGTCCCGTATTTAAAGCTCGAGCATAGAGGCTTGACTGTATAAAGTATTATCAATATTTTCTCGTATTTAAAGTCCGAACATGGAAGCTCGACTCTATAAAATATTGTCCTGTATTTAAAATTCAAATTTGTCGTTGAATATGGAGGCTCGATCCTATGAAGTATTGCCTCGTATTTAAAGTTCAAACATGTCGCTGAATATAAAAAGTTCGACCCTTTAAGGTATTGTTTCGTACTTGAAAACGGTGAGTTTGTCATTTAATAAAAAAACGTATTATAAGGCAACATGATGAAAACTGACTTATAAGTTGAGTAAATCTTTTAAATCTATTCGATGTGGAACAAGCATATAGGACCATCAAAATCAAGTTTTGTCCGTATAGTATTTATATTATTTAAGGTCATACTTTTGACTAATTTGTATGAGTTTATTGTTAGAAATCAAAATCGCATATGCATATAGAGAAACTACATATGTCAGTGGATAAGTATTTTTTCTTAATATTATTTTGCATTCATGGATCAACTGATCGAATTTTATTTTATTTTATTTTATTCACTTACTTGTATTTAGTGGTGATAAAAATTTCAAAAATTCAAGAGAAAGTTTCCTCAAACATATAAGTTAATATAACCATTTGTTTTTTTGTAAATGTTTCACCAAAAAAAAAAAAAGTTACGCGAATTTTCATAACATAGTTGGTATTTATTAATAACGAATTATATAACAAGTGTATTGTACTTGTATGTAATCGATTACGCTTCCTAAATTATATATTAATCACATAGCAAGTATAATATACTCGCCATATGATTAGTGTTGTTTTGCTCTAGTCGGATTTGAGCTAAAATTTTCCGTAATCATGATGGTTACATATTTTCAAAGAGGTGAGTTAGTACAATCATTAAGAAACATTCCAATAAATTTAAAAAGTAATTTAAGTCATTAACGCTCCGCAATCCTGGACAACCTTCAAAACAAAGCAAAGGAAATCTAATACTACAATCAATTAACTTTTAACATTATCAAAAAAAAAAAAAAAGACAATTAACTTTAACAGTAAAAAGAAAGAATTATCATAATTATGGAAAAGCAAATCACAATCCCACTAATTAATCTCAATCACTAACTACTAAACTAAATTAATTCACCAAAGGGACACATCAGTCAATCAACCAAAGTACCAAGGGCATTTCTGTCCTAAAAAAATTTCCCCACATAAAGGGATATTCATAAACTAAGCACCATTTCTGTCAGTATACTCTCATAGTCCACCCATTCTGCTTAACTGAGACTACGAGGAGCTAACGAACAAACGAAACGACGACGTAGAGCTTTCTGTAACTGTATGCATTGTGCTATATGTAACCGGAGAGAGAAGGATTGAGCTGCTCTGAGAGATGAGTCCGGAGAGAATCCCCGGCGGCGGAGTTGTGGCGGTTCGTACGATGACTCATTCGTCGTCTTTCTCTAAATGTAATCATTCGATTTCAGGTATTTGATTTTTAATTTTTTTTTTTTACGAATAATCGAATATCTCGTTGTAGTTTTTTTTTTAAAAAAAAATTTGAGCATGATCTGTGATGTGTTTTAATAATTTTTTGGATGCATTCGATTTTTTATTGTTTTTTGGTAGTTTTTAGCTTTTCAGGATTGATTTAACGGTTTTTTTTGGTTATTGATTCGTATTTTTTTTTTGAAGTAATGCTGATTGATTAGCAAAGTATCCGTTGAAGCTTGATTTTGTAGTCTGATAACGAAATGAATGTTTTATTGAGAGATTGAGTGATCATATGTTTGTTGTTCGTCTCTTCAATGTTAATGTCTGTTATGGAATTTAATTTATTTATTTATTTATTTTTTGCTGATGTTGTTGTTGTTTGAAGTTCAATGTTATTCTGAATCTTAGCAGCTTTGATTGAAGCTACGTCATGATTTGATTTGGTTTGCCTTGTCATGTATTTCTCAAAATCAATGCTTACTGTCTTAATAAATGAGCAATGATGGGAGAAGATGAGTTTCTTAAAAAGTCCTCTTACGTTCTTTGTTTTGTTGCTCAAATCGACTGGAATGATGAATACATGGAACTTAATCATAAATCGAATTAGCATGGCGTAAAAAGAGATTTTGATTTTATGAAAGATCAACATTTTTACGGTGAAGTACTGGCAAGCAAGTTCTTACATTGTTGTTCTGTTCATATTCATGGCATAAATGAAAGGATGAGTTTATCCGAAATAAAATTGGTTCAGGATTTAACTTGCCGCAGTAGGATACGGTATTGCTTCGTTCGTTATTTATCTTGTTGAGCCGCATGTCTTGTACCGGTTCTTGCTTTCTCTTAGCACTTTATCATATGTGGTCATATATATAGCCATTCATTTTGGCATTCTTGATTAAGCTGCAGATGATGCAACTTGTGGTACACCGATGTGGAGGGGCAAAGCCCTCACTTGCGTTTGCTTTAAGGGCAAGGGAAGCCATGCACGGATATGCATCAATTTGACGCCCCTACAGGCAAGTCCGTTACCATCATTGTTATTGATGTTGTCATTATAATCATTGTAGTTCTAATAAATCCAAAAGATTTAGTCGATCAATGCCTATGGACATTCAAACCCGAAAGTTTGATCGAAAGCTGGAGTTACTAAAATTTTTCTTTATGTCCTTGCTATCATGTTCGGAAGATATTCATTACCTTCAAATTGACAGGAGGAGAGGCTGAAAAGGTTAAGACACCGAACTAAAGTTTACTTCGATGCATCCAGACCTGAACATCAGGTGCGATAGCATTTGAAACCCCTTTGCCTCACACTGGTATCCACTGTGCTTTATGATCTTGACTGGCTTGAACAATGAAAAAACTTGGGAGAAAGAGCATATCTTCTTTTTTGTTCTTTTCACTCTTCCCCGAGAACCTAGAAGGATTAATTTATCTTTGCATCTAAATTTTCTATGTACAGGAAGCTTTGAGGGCTTTATGGTATGCTACGTACCCTGGACAGGAGCTAGAAAGTTTGGTATCTGATCGGTGGAAAGAAATGGGATGGCAGGGGAAAGATCCATCTACAGACTTCAGGTTTCTCTCTCTCTCTTCTGGTCTATATTACCCTGTGCTGTTTTGCAGCTCATTTAGTTCCTTATCTTAAATGCCTTTTTCATTTTGTGTTGCTTATGTTTGCAGAGGAGCAGGTTTCATTTCTTTGGAGAACTTACTTTTCTTTGCCAAGACGTTTTCGGTAATGCTATAGTTGCTTGTCTCTTTAGAAATCATTGTTGTTTATAAGATAATTTAGTAGAGATTGTCTTTCTTGTGATGGAAAAATATAAAACGTATATCGTTCTTTTCATTTCCAAATTTCTTATGGTTCTTTCAAGAAAATCTTTACGGGTTTTGTTTTTAATGCCCCAGACATCTTTTCAGTCTCTGCTGAGGAAACAATCAGGCAAGAGGGCAATGTGGGAATACCCATTTGCTGTTGCTGGTGTGAATATAACATTTATGATCATGCAAATGCTTGATCTAGATTCCAGTAAGGGGAACGATATATTATCTTTGCATTTTTCGTTTTTCTCGACGTGCCTGAAATTGGAATTTCAGTCGAAATGTATTTACTCTCTAGGCTACTGGCTAATGTGAGCTCATCAACTTTATGCAGCAAAGCCAAGAACATTCATTAGGGCAGTTTTCCTACAAATGCTGTCAGGTGAAGCAAATGACATCCGAAAAGTGTTCTTATTATTACACTCCGTTTATTCACACTAAAAGTTGATGCATTTTGCAGACAACGAATGGGCTTTCGACCTTCTTTACTGCGTGGCCTTCATGATCATGGACAAACTGTGGCTGGAGAAAAACGCGACATACATGGAGTTCAATGTAAGCAATCAGAGACAAATCCAGAAATTTTTATTTGAGAAACGAGATTAATTATTTACAAAATGCTATAGAAACATAGTTCTATATAAACTTAGGGGGGCGACTAGCCCCTCCAACCACCAGCAGAACCCGCAACCCCACCTCCACCCCCCCACGTCGTATACACAGCCATCTTATAATAGCTTCAATGTGGTTTAATGATGAATCACGAACACAAGTTTTCTCATTTCGTGTTTTAAACAGGATATCTTGAAGTCGACAAGATCTCAGCTAGAGAAAGAGTTTCTAATGGATGACGTGCTGCGAATTGAGGACATGCCTTCTTATAACCTTTTGTGTTGATGATATCTGACCCATAAAGCTGGTTTACACGCACAGCAGAATGAGAGTTCTAAATAATTTATATTTAGGTAGTTTCAGTTTCTGTTTTGCTTTTGCATTTTCTTTTCTATTTTGTTCACAGGAAATGCAGCATCATTCGACATTGTTCCTCTTGATATTTTTGGCTAACTTGCGAAGCTCATTTCACCTTTAGTTTTTGTTTGGTGAATGCTGTACACCAAATGCTGTACAAAGCGATGGTTAAAAAAAAAGCGTGTTTGTAGTGTTCGAAAGCACGATTAAAGAAAAGAATTGGCCAACAATTTAATTGTTTCAAAGATTAGGGGTTTGTTTGTAATTTTGCTTAGAGAAGTGGCTATCTTTGCTTGTTTACTTAAAACGATCGATTAAAGAGTTTGAAGTGATCAAAAAAGCCAAAAGGAGATGCTCTGAGGGGGTATATGGCATTACCCCAAATAAGAATACAAAATATCTATTTTTGTAAAATTGGAATTAGTAAAAAGGGGTGTAAACGAGTTGAGTTTAGTTGAATTGTGTAAAATTTTCAAGTTCAAGCTCAAAATATGTATCTTAGGGTAAAGCTTGATTCGATGAAAACTTTAACTCGAATCGATTAAGTTTGAATTTTCAAATAATGTGAATAGTTGAAGCTCGAACTCGAGCTTGATTTGAGCTCATAATTTTTTATTTAATAAAATGATAAAAAATCTAATTCATTTTTTTTTCCTCAAATTATTATATATAATTTTAAATATAACATAGAATGATATAATAAAATTGTGTTATGTAGTGTTATACATATATATTATTAGTATAATTAATATATATATATATTAATAATATATATAAATATAAAAAATATTAAAATAATTAAAATAAAATAGCTCGAGCTCGGCTTGCAAAGCTGGTGAAATTCGTGAGTCAGTTCGACTCGTTTGCATCTTTGTTCTTATCTTTTACTCATGATATTTATTTTCTACTAGATTGAAATAATTAGATTTTACAAAATCAACTAATTAACTATAATAAATTATGAAGTAATATTTACTGAAAATATTATTATCCAGTGCAATATATTTTTTTTTGGTGTTTAAATAAATTAATAATTTAGTACAACAAAACAATAAAACGATGCATGGTAAAAACGGCTATGGAGCAGCTAAAATTCAAAAACAATTCTTTCAGATGAAGCTCTTGTTGAGACGCCATTACACCTCTTTCTCACACACACACTCTCACTCCTCACCACCGTCCCAGATCATCCACCTCTGCAGAGCAGGATCAGTCTCCGCCGCCATCACCGTCCTCGGTTCCGTAACGTCCACCGCCTACCACCAGAATGGCGTTTCAAAGCCAATCATATACGCCACCGTCGTGCACGCGTGCACGAAATCGCTTCACTTCGCCGTCGGCCTCCAGCTCCACGGCCACCTCATTAAGTCCGGGCTCGAAACCGACCGCTTCGTGGGCAACAGCCTCTTGGCCCTTTACTACAAACTGGGCTCAGATTTTAACGACACTAAGAAGTTCTTCGACGGGTTGTGTTACAAGGATGTGGTTTCTTGGAGCTCGATGATATCCGGGTACATTCGAGCGGGAAGGCCATGGAATTCGATTGCATTGTATCTGGAGATGCTGGGTTTTGGCATTGAGCCGAATGCTTTCACCTTGTCAGCGGTGATCAAGGCGTGTTCGGAGGTTGGGGAGTTGAGATTTGGGAAATGCTTACATGGGCTTGTTGTTAGATGTGGATTTGAGTGTAACGAGGTGATTGTGGCTGCTCTGATTCAAATGTATGGGAGGAGTTCTGAGCCGACCCAGTGTCGCCAACTGTTCGATGAAATGCTTGAACCCGATCCTGTTTGTTGCACCTCGGTGATTTCTGCTCTCACGAGGTGTGATTTGTATCGGGAGGCTCTGGGAATGTTCTATCTGATGTGTAGGAAACACCGGTTTTCGCCGGATTGCTTTACTTTCGGTAGTGCTTTGACAGTTTTGGGGAATTTAGAGAGATTGAAACATGGCAAAGAAGTTCATGCTCAGGTGATTACAGGAGGGTATCATAGAGACGTGTTTGTCGGTAGTAGTTTAGTGGATATGTACGCCAAATGTGGGATGATTGATGAATCACAACGTGTTTTTGATAGACTGGAGAGGAAGAATTCGGTTTCTTGGTGCGCGCTGCTTGGAGGGTATTGTAGGAAAGGCGTATTCGAAGTGGTGATCAAATTGTTCAGAAATATGGAGAAGGACCTCTACAGTTTTGGCACTGTTCTGCGTGCCTGTGCGGCTTGGCTGCTGAGAAACTAGGAAAAGAGGTGCATTGCCAATACTTGAAAAGAGGAAGTTGGAGAGACGTGGTGGTCGAATCAGCTTTAGTTGATTTATATGCCAAATGTGGCTGTGTTGATTTCGCTCACCGTGTGTTCTTGAAAATGCCCTTAAAAAATCTCATCACTTGGAACTCAATGATCGGCGGGTTCGCTCAGAACGGGAGAGGTGAAGAAGCTGTTAGGATTTTCGATAAGATGATCCAAGAAAATGTTCAGCCTGACAGCATAAGTTTTCTTGAAGTTCTTTTCGCGTGCAGCCATAGCGGTTTGGTTGATCAAGGCCGAAAATATTTCAACTCAATGCACAGAGACTGCGGATTAAAACCCGGGCTCGAACACTATAGTTGTATGGTTGATCTTTTGGGCCGGGCTGGCAAGATTGAAGAAGCTGAGGACTTGATCATGAATGCAGAACATAGAACGACCCGTCTCTTTGGGCCGCTCTGCTCGGCGCTTGCGTTGCAACGACAGATCCTAACATTGCGGAACGTGTGGCAACGAGAATGATCGAGTTGAGACCCGATTATCACTTGAGCTATGTGCTTTTAGCCAATGTGTATAGAGCTGTTGGGAGGTGGAGAGATTCTCAGAAAATTTGGAAGCAAATGGAGCAGAGAGGGGTTCGAAAAGTGGCTGGAAAGAGCTGGGTTGATAATAGCTGTGTGAGTCCATTGCTTTGTTGGGAGTTTGAAGATTCTCATGGAGATATGTGTATGAATGGTGAGAATACAATTTTTGTATGAATTTTGAAAAAAAAAATAATGATAAAATCTGCAAAAAAATTTTTCTTAACAAAGTCCAGGCAAAAGGGGGTGTGTCTGTAATTTTGAAATGTGGAGGGGGAATTGGATTGTTGTATTGTAAGGAGGAGGGTGTAAATTGTAATATATATTAGACATTGAAGGGGTGTTGGTGTAATTAACCTTTTGATTTGTCTCTAAAAATGTAAATTCAGAATACTAAATACATCTAGGCCTCGTCTGTTTCTGCGTATTGGATTAAACTCCCCCAAACTTCCACGGTGACATTTGTGTGTGCTAAAGCATACAAACTTCATATTTGTTTTATCAGACTAGGTCTAAGAGATTTATACTCTTGGGCTTCATTTGATTGAAGATAATATATTGTAATACAAATATTAATCCATTGAATAACCATGTTTGATTTATGGTATTGGTATGTACTAAAATGCCTTAATCCATGATCACATAGATTGAACACATGATTTAGTGATGCATTCAATCGTATGGGGGTGTTTTGTTATGGGAATTGTGTTTGTGGATTAAATATATTAGTTGTGTATTTACATTTTTTCCCTTTTAATTCGATTTAAAATTATCAAGTTTAAGGGTAAACAATACATACACAATCAGTACGACCCAATATCTTAAATCAAACCACATCATTAGTCAATAACACATATTTCATGGATACACGAATTCATAAATCAAATATATAGCTCAACTTTCATAATACGGCCCAACACCCCAAAATCAAATTAAGGGATGTAAATTTAATCCTTCAAATCAAATGAAGCCTTGATGTAAAATCAAACACTAGAATAGGTAATTACCAATTTACCCCTATAAAAAGGACGGACAAATACTCACCAATAACAAATACGTACAGGGGTGCCCTATTAAACCTAATACATTATTTGAAATTATGTTGTCACACCCCCATCTCGAAATAGGGATGCAAATGAGCCGAGCATAGCCTTGGCCTTTTTTTTTTTTTTAAGTTCGAGTTCGAGCTTGAGCTCGATTAGCCAGGAAAATACAGAGCTCGAGCCATGTTTGAACTCTGCTCGTTTGAATCGAATTTATGAATAAATTATAGGTTCGAAGCCGAGCACAAACTCGAAAAAATCAATATATTATTTATAATTATATATATATAATTATATAAAAGTAAAAATAAATATTAAAAGATTAAAACTCGCGAACCTACGAACAATAATTACTTGGCTCAAGTTCGACTCGAATTATTTGAATTCAAGCTCGAACCTTTATCGAGTTGATTCAATTCGTTTGCATTCCTGACTCAAAAACTATGAAATTTCATAATCTGATAGTTCAATCCAAATTCAACTAGATTAAGGAATTTAAGTCCCTTGCTCACTTTTCAATCAAATAGGAGGGTACTCATCGAATACAAGTTAAATTACGATGTATTTCATTGAAACAAATGAAGCCCTGAGTTAATAGATAATGAAAATTCATAACAATAAGAAGTTGAACTCGTATGAAGCTATGATGATCAATTGATCAATTTTTTACAATTTTTTAATTTTTTTTCAATTTAATATATATATGCTATAATTCGTTCTAATTGTCCAATTTTGCGACAAAAACAGTTTTAACAATTTTATTTTATTATTGAAGACTTTCTAATTTGGCAATAAAAATAATTAATTAAATTAAAAAAATTCCAAGTTCGAGAAAGTTCGAAATCTATGGGCTATGGGCCCCTGCCCTTTCAGGAAATATCTGGCACTCTGTGTGCTTGATTCCTAGGGAACATATAGTATCAGCCCAACACCTTGAGGACACGTGTCTTCACATCCACCGTTGGATTCAGGAAAAGTCTCGAAATTGCCCCTGGATCTCAACTCCAGCATCCATGTCTATTAATTAACTGTTCGTCACTCCAACGCTGACAGATTGAGAGGAAAAAAAAAAAAGAAAAATCGGAGAAATTATCAAGAAATCAAGCTAAAGATTTCTCAGAGTTATACTAAAAAATAAAAAAGGGCGGCCCGAGAAATTTGTTTTTTCAATTTCTTGATCACAAAGAAATGGCTTCAGCTCAGGTAATTTCAGTTGATTTATGTTCTTGCCCATTCGTTATTGTGTGCGCGTGTGTGTGCGTGTTTTTGATTTGTTTTGAATTTGATCTTCGTTCGATCGTTTTTTTCAGGATCAGGATGTGGTGGAGAAGAGTGATCCGCAATTGAAGCACCTGGGTTTTGTGAGGATTCTGGCGATAAACGCCGTCGTTTTGGCGTCGAGTCTCTTAGACTACGCCAAGGACAACTCCGGCCCGCTAAAACCGGCCATCGGAAAGGTCGAAAGCGTCGCCGCCGCCGTCGGGCCCGTTTACGAGAGGTTCAAAGCTGTTCCTGGTGATATCCTTGTGTTTCTTGACAAGAAGGTTTTCTTTTTTTTTTTTTTTTTGTTGCTATTTTTCAGTTTTTTCTTGAGCTAATTAATTTGATTATATTGAAGCTATGTTTATAAGCTTTCGTTTGATCGTTTAAGGAGATGTGGAGTGGCGATGTCTTTGTTTATGAACTGTGCCTGCTCGATTTATTAGATATTTTCAGCTAGATGGATGTGATTTGATGGGATATATACATATATATATGTGTGTGTGTGTGTGGGTGGGGGGTTTTGGGGGGCGCGGGGGAGAGTTTGATTGAAGCAGAATAGTAATTTTCTTGGAGAACTACTTAGTGTTGAGTTGGAGTTGATCCTCAAAAGCAATTGTCTTGCAGAAGACAAATACTTGGAGCTGCTTTTTGTGCTTTCTTGTTGTTTGATTACTTTGAGATTCTAACACAGAACTATAATACATATACTGCCGTAAGGAAAAATTCTTGTCTGAACCCGGTTTGATCGTGCCAAACAAATAACATAGCAAAGTTACTTACGATAACTCGTGGTGCTCGAAAGCTACCTCTTTATGTGTACAATCATCGTGTTCTCTTTTGACCATTCCCGATTTTCGTCGAATCCAACGAGTTGTCAACCGTTGTATTCTTGCATGTTTCGAGGGTCTTAACTCTTTTATTCTTTGCTTTCTTAATTGTAGGTGGATGAGGCTGCATGCAAATTCGACGACTGGGCTCCACCCACGGCCAAGAATTTCGTGTCGAAAGCCCAAATAATTGTCAAGAAAGCTTCACAAGTGGTGCAAGACTTGGTAGAGGAAGCCAAAAATGAAGGCCCTCTAGCTGCGGTCTCTCATGCTGGTACAATCTCCAAGCATTTCGCCTTGAGCCAACTCGCCGCGGTGTGGTACAAAGCTAACAAGTACCCTGCTTTGCACGGCGTGTTTGAGATGGCTGTGCCTACGGCTGCACACTGGTCTGAAAAGTACAACAAATTGGTTAAAGAAATGAGTGCGAAGGGGTGTGGTATTTTCAACTATGTCCCGTTGGTTCCGGTTGAGGAGATGGCGAAGGCGTACAAGCAAGTGGAGGCGGCAGAGAGTAAGAAGAATGATAAAGACGGATCGAGCGAGGCGGAGAGTAAGAAGAACGATAAAGACGGGTGGAGCGAGAGCGATTCCGACAAGGAATAGGTGGAGGGTTCTTTGGTGTGTGTGTGTGTGTGTGTGTTTATGAATGTAGGGTGTGTGTGTGGGTGGGTGGGTGTGTGTGTGTGGGTGTGTGTGTGTGTGTGTGTGAGGGAGGGAAAATCCCTTTGATGGATTGAAGGTTTTGTGTAAATGAATTTAGAAGAGATGGCTTATGTAATGAATGATATTTTGTGTATGAATATTGGGAGTCTTGGTGATTTGAGGTTCAAGAAAGCTTTTCTAAGTTATAAAGAGTAGAGAAATGAGATTGAAATAAGAAACACGAGAATATAAAGGCCACTACGAATTATGCCTATAAAATATGAAACACTAAAATAAGGGATTTCGTGAAGCAAAAATAAAAAATCGAAACAACTAAAGAAATATTTGAAGATGAAATATTAATCCAAAAAATATAATGAATAAGAACAAAAACTAAACAATGATTCTTTTTATTAAATTGAAAACGTTAAAAAGAACTATTTATCTATTAAAATATAACAAAATAACAAATTCCTTCGATTCATTAGAAAAATAAAATCGGAAAAAGAAATAAAAAATCAAACGAAGAAAAAAAAACTTCAAGGGACAAACTAAGAACAAAAAAAAAGCATAAAATATATTGATTATATATATATATATATATCAAAACATGATCATAGAAATTAAATGCTGATAAATAAATGAAGAAAATATCATTAAAGTAATATATAATCTCAGAATCGAGTAAAAAGAATAAAGAACTAGTACGTAATAACTTCAATAATTGAGAAAGGGGAAGTACAACATTTTTCCCAATAAATTTGTGAATCCAGTCGAGAAAAAAAAAGTTGAGAGAAGTGAATTATATCGCTACACAAATAAATAAATAAATTTAAGAAAACGATCATATTCCTTCATTGTTTGTTCTCCCCAGATAATGCGATATTGGTGCTCGCTAATGGTGGCAACATGGGATACGATTCGTGTGGGTTCAATTCAACCCAAATGATTTTGAGTTGAGTTGGGTTTTGTGACGTCCCTCGATTCGGGTTCAATAAAATCTTTTACATAAACATAAATGGATTAAAACAGACATTCATACAATAACAATTGCAAAAAGTCTCATCTTGCTACAAAAAAACTATTACAATGGAGCCCCCTGAAATCTTTTACTCAATCTTGTAATCAAGCCACTCTTCTACGCTTCTATTGCACTACTCTAATATAACTGTATATAAGAGACGTCAGCACAACGGCTAAGTAGGAGGCTTTACTTAGCCGCATAAGGTGCATGTCTGTGTGGCTCAAGTGCACATAATATATCACATAATATGCAACATAATAAATTATCAATTTAACATGCTTAGAAACATAATAAACATAAATCTAAGTAAAAACTATGACTTATGAAAATAAGTAAAACTCCTATATTATCTAGCTATGTCTCACTATGATGTTAGATTGGATTGACTACATCTACTTAATAACCACTTTCTAGTTGTGGGTAGGGACTCTAGGCTTTTCTTCTACAATGTGTGTGTTGAGTGTGTGTTGTGTTTTTGTGTTTGTGTGTAGAAAATGGTGGTGAAGGCCCTTATTTATGGTATTTACCTCTAAAAATAGGATTATTATATTAAGACATCTTCTGGCATTAAATAAAGTCTTTCCAACTAATTCTTGTATTAAATGTGTTCATACACTAAGTGTTAATTTATATTGCCCATGTGTTATCCTAACTGGTGTATATGTATTAATCTAATGTGTTTATGTGTTAACCTAGGTTAAGAAGATAAATACATATGTTAGGCTACTTGAACATGATCACTATAAGTCTATAAGTGTTATAATAGACTTGGACAAATGTTAACCTAAATTAAATGAATATGACCATATCTTACCCTATTCTATCTTATCTTATTATAATGAAGACAAGTGTTAGCATCTTCAAAATAAACCATACAAGTGTCTCTTTATTTGGATAAGATTTATAAATATACGACATTGAATCTTATCTTATCCATATCTTATCTATATCTAAGTGTATCATAGCATTTATTAGGGAGATCAAGTGTATTGACTATACATGTGATAAAATAATCCTATTGTATATATAAAAATTTGAAATTACATTTATATACTTATCTATATTTTTCGAAAAATATGTATATTAATTTAAAGTACTTTCTAGTAAGAAATAATTCCTATCCTTATATGAAAAATTCATGCATATAAATATATATATATATATATAATGAAATCAATTAGAATACCACACAACTCACATATGAAAAATTCGGATGGGACAAGTCTCATTTGGTTGATAGATTGATTGATGATGAGTTGATCACAGGTTGATGTTGGGTTCTAAATGGGATATCCTATAAATCAAATCATCTTCAACTCACTTTTTAAAACCCATCTTCAACCGAACTCAATCCTCCCAATTACCACCTCTAGTGCTGACGTTGTAAAAGAGAAGCAATGGACGGAGGTATGTGGAATCTCTATATTCTAAGAGAAAATAAAATTAAAAGGTGTATCATCCTTTTTAAGAAATAGATAGATAATTTGCACGACTTTGTGATGGTTACAAATTTCTAAAGGTAATTAATAATAATGGCGGATTGCTTGGATAAAGGAAAAAGACAATTATGGATAACTTTAAATTCAATATTGACAACTCATTACAATTTACTCTAATTTAGCTAATAGTTTTCAAATTTTAGAAGTATTAAGTGTCTGATTTAATCGAAATTAATAACCAATATACCCAATGAAAATTTTTTAATTTAATAAAAAAATTCAAAATTATTAGAACTCACCATTCGATAAAAAAAATGTGCAATTGGGGTCAACGGACCCTTTCAAATATATAATAATATAAATAGTTAGATAGATAGACAACGTTTATTGGGCTTTCTTTTATAGCTAAACATATTAAAATGACTGTTTTTCAGAAGCCCAATTAGTTTTGCTATTTAATATTAAGGCCCAATTCAGTAAGGCTTTGTAGCCCAGTGGCCCAATTGAGTTATTTTTATTTCTTTTACCGGCGATTTTCAGATTTTGTGGAAGGTCACAATATATTGATAAATTAAATTCTATTATAAAACACAATTTCAAATGTAAAAATACAATAACCATCAAATCTCAATGTTTCGTATAAAAAAAAAAGAGAATAAAAATAATTATACTTAACAACTTAATTCTAATTGGCTGAATCATGTAATATTGGTTCAAAATCTTCTATTTTTCAAGGCTTTGCGTGTTTTTACTACTTTATTTTTTATTTTTGGACATAAAGTTGTTTATTATACATCAATCGATTATATTAATACCTTCAAATAAAAAAATAAATTATTATATTAATCAACATTAAACGTCAAATACAATAGACATAAACTACTATTTAACAAAATAATACTTGTATTCGTACGTAAAACTCATACTTTTAAGACCTCATTCGCTTAGGTTAGAGTTATTCGTTTGGAGGTGAAATGGTAAATTCTCTATTTTTAAGTCATTAGGAGTTAAATAATGGAAAATTTCTAATATGAACCTGATTCGATTGAATTTAACAAATCATATAGTAAATATATTATATTTGTTAAGTGATTGATGATTCTTTTTAAATTATCAATTAATTATAGGATAAATATAAAAACTCATCACGTCATTATCATTGATTAGTTAGTTTGATACATTATGTGCCAAGTCAAAAGGTATTTATTATGAAGATGAAATGAAAATACTAGACTTGCAATAGGGCTTTGTGATTGTGATGGCCATAAAAAAATCAACTACTTGGAAGAATTTAAGGTCAAATACTTTGGGATTGGGGAAACATGACAGGGCCCATAAGATTGAAAATTTCAGGATAATGCTGGTCAACTTAAAATATAATAACGACTGTATTATATTTATTATGTAATTAAATTGTATTTATTTGGAAGGAAAAAAAAATATATATATATATACACATATATATATATATATATTGATTAATTAGTCATTAATCGATCACCGGGCGTTTACTCTCTACAAAGGGATTGATGTTTTACCTAGTTATGCTAGAGATATTGCTATGTCTGATATTTCGTTTTCATAATTTATGATATTGCCATTTTTCCTGTCAAAATATTAGGCATTATTCAATTGTATTTAGTAAGACAGTTTAAAATACACATACTTTTATGATACCGGGATGTATATTTAGTAAACTTAACTACTTAAAACAATGGCATGCCTAATATCAAAATAATAATAATAAGAATTGCATATTTATTTATTTTTTGTTCCAATTTTATTTTACCTCTAAAAAGATAAAAGAATTTTGAGTATTATATATCCCACTCTTCGGGATGTTATTTTGTCCACTGATTTCTCAATTTTATACAGTTTCATCAATCTGAATCATGACTTTTTATTATTTTACATATATTTGTTTATACAAAATATAATAATCGAATTATATTGTACAAAGCAGGACAGAGGCAGGGGCTGAAGGGGGGAGCACACCCCTCAAATTGATATCGAGCTAAATTTGAGTTGAGAACAAATATTCCAAGAAGGCATGGAAAGAAGTAGTGATGCAAACAAATTGCGCTTGCTCGCGAGCCCGACGAGTCAGCTCGAAAAAGGTTAGAGCTCGAATTTAAATAATTTGAGCGGAGCATGTATAAGTTTCAAACCGAACTTGAGCCTAATAGTTCTTGTTCTTAGGCTTCCGAGAAGGCCTGTGAGCTTTCCTTTTTCAATATATATTTAATTTTTATATAATCATAAATAATATATTGATTTTTGAACTTAAACATAATAAAATAATTGAAAATATTTTAATTCAAACTCAAGCTCGGGCTCAGTCTATAACTTATTCATAAATTCGAGTAAAACGAGCTCGAGCCTCTTTTTTCCTATCTCGTTGGGCTCGAGCTCGAGCTCGAACCTGAGAAAAAAGCCAAGATTTGATTTGACTCAACTCGTTTACATTCCTATAAAAATATATATGAATAGCATATTGCAACCGAACAATTAAAAAAAAAAAAAAAACCCCCACAAGTTTAGAGAAGTACTCAACCTGCAAATCAAAGAAATTAATAACATTGTGGGGTCAGAGTGGAATACCTGGAGAAATTGGTCTTGACTTTTTGATCAAAAATTGAAGACAAATTAGGCTAAATAAAAACAATTTTGTCAATTAATAATAATTAATTGGGGGTTGCCAAACTGAATACGCAAAAGGTCCACAATCAATCCATGATGGGAGCATGGGTTAATAATGCAGGTGCATGAGGACTTTAATCTGCATACAAATGTAAAGCATTCACAACACCTACAAATAATAATAATAATAATAATAATTTTTAAAAAAAGAAGAAGAAATCAATAATTATTATTTTATATTCCCTCAATATTTTAGATTTGAGCTTTCGAATTCAACCACAAACATATAATGATACGAGATTTGAATTTAGGCGTAAAATTTATTAAATTATGTGAAAAATAAATTTGGAAGGCTCAACGATCGCGGTTCGTAATTTCTCACCTACATATTAAATCTAACAATTTTTACTAGTAAAATTCGAAAAAAAAAATTCTTATTTGAAACCGGTTTGACCGCATCAAAATTTCAATTTTACATTTAATGACCACTATAATATCATATTAGCATGATTTTGTAGATGCTGCGCGGCCAAGATGAATTCGGTAGAAGGATATGTAGAAAGTGTTCATATAATCTTTTATTAACTATTTAACATTATTTCAATACTATTATAAATATGCCACTCATCTAATTATCTAATATGATGTATGAGGTGCAATATAATATAATTCATATAATGTCAAGCATGCCAATGAGACCTAGTTCAACTGGCGAAGTTGAGGCTCTAAGACTATAAGGTTCTGGGTTCAATTCCGCACCCGTCTTTGTTCCTATCTTAATATTAGTTTATTCGTTTGATTTGTAAATGATATAGTTTGAAATATGATGTAATAGTATGATTTGTACTACACGAGTTATCAATACAATTGAATGAAATATACTTCAAAAAAAATATAATATCAAGCATTGTCACTATAATTCAATACAAAGATAATGAATATAGGGCGGCTGGTTTCATAATCCATACGATGAATTAGGTGATTTAATAATACTAATTAGATATAGCTCATATCAATTTATCTT
Organism: Petrea volubilis; assembly: GCA_026212405.1. Lineage (NCBI taxonomy): Eukaryota > Viridiplantae > Streptophyta > Magnoliopsida > Lamiales > Verbenaceae > Petrea > Petrea volubilis. Next base: position 333,646 of record CM047873.1, on the reverse strand, counting down.
TTCAATAAGATTAAGATCATCCCTCCAAATTAATTGTCAAATCAACTCAATATAACGACTTTTAATCAGATAATCTCATGCTTAGCCTAATTACCACGGGCATGATCTAGTGTTCCCACCACCCTAATTAATTTTTCTTCCCTATTACTTGTTGTAGTGATTTAACCATGATTAGGCGTTATCATTTAAACTAATATATCTTATTAAAACGCAATTTGTACATGAAATTGGAAATATAATAATAATAACAATAATAATAACAAATTAATTAATTAAAATTAACAATCCTTTTATGGGAATAATAGCATTGCGCATATTTTCAATCAATCATATTTTGAATTTTCGAGTTATGAATGGAGAAAGGGTTAGGAGGGTCGTCCTCATATTAGATTTCTACACTACCCGAATCCAAATTAATCGACCAATGGGTCGGAACCTAATGGTTAAGACCCAGAAAAAACTAAAAAATAAATAACATTTTCAAATTCATAATGTGAAAATTACAATTACATCATTCACAATAAATATATAAACTACCCAAAAAAAATACTATTCAATAATTGATACTGATATTAACAAAATTCAAACTTATACTTTTGTAATCATAAATGTTTACACTAATATAAGGATAAAAGACTAATTCGTATCTAGAATTACCAAGTTTATAAGTAACCAACCAGGGATTAGCCAATGACTTTTTAAAATTTTTTTATTGTAGAAAATGAAAGAAAAAAGGTTGAAAATTTTGTTAACCTCTACTTGGGTAATTAATTAACCTAATCAATTCTTGTAGTTTCCTTCTAGTACTAGTTAACTAATTACGTAACATATAAAAGGTTCTAGAGGCTTCAAAGGGCTTAAAGTCTTAAATTCATCTACAATTTATTTATCTATATCTATATACTATTATAAAAAGAAAGTCATTTTTGTCTCACAAATGACTATTATTTATATAATTTTACAAAATTTGCCCTTCAATTTTATGTGGAATAAATAGAGATATGTAAAATTATGGCTAAAATTGACAATTCAAATGAAATCGATTCAATTCGGATACCAAATTTTGATGTGTCAATTTTACCCTTCTAATTAGTAAACACATTCAATAAATAAATAAAAATGTCAATATTGTAATATTACATCAAATTTAAAAAATCCATGTTCTCAACCCACAAACAACTTTCTCTAATTACAACTACTTGATTTTTTTCCCTTTTTGTGTTTATTCTTTATCATGTAATTTTATTTCATATAATTATTTTATTTTTAAATTATTATAATTTAATAAATTATTTCAAATAATTCTTAAAAAAGTATTCTTATAAAAGAAATTTAATAATACATAATTTTTCATCCAAGAAAAAATTGAAGTACTAAATTGAAATATATATTTTTTTATATTGTGCACACACATAGAGTGTGCGGTGTTGCGAGTTTAAAAAAAAATTATAATGTTGATAGTTTGAGCGTCCAAAAATAGTAATTATTGATTGCTCATTAATTAATAATTTTTTTATTATATTAATATTAATATATATTTGCCGCACTAGAGTCTCAAACTTCAACTAGTTTAAGTGAATATTAAATCAATAGAAATAAGATTATCCATAATTCCTCAAAAATATAATAAATTAATATAAAATAAAATAAAGATAGTTAAGAAGAAGATTAAAGAAAAAGGGCAAAGTGCAGGAGCTACGTACCCTGAGGTTTGACGAAATTATAATTTAATTCACAATTCTCTCTAGGTATGTTCCGTTAGGTCTTTAACTTAATAAACATGTAGCTCACGTGGGGATTTTATCATCAAGAATTTGAATTCTAGCAATATATGTGTGTGGATAGTGTGAATCTTATAATAATAATAATAATAATAATAATAAATGACCGTAAAGGGGGCAAATATGCACCTAATTGTCTGCTGACACGTCAATGAACATTAATATTTACACCAATTTTGCAAAATGCTTTGGGCAATTTTGCTGCACTTGTTGAGGTAATGGAATCATTTTGAACTTTTTTTCCCACCAAATTCTTTACTCGAAATAGAGTTAATAACTTTTCAATAATAATAATAATAATAAAATAGAGCTAATAATTCTCAAAGATTGGTTCCTTGCCCCCACATTTGCCTATACTGACCTATACTGTATTATCATTTTGATATAAATTCACAGTTTGAGTTTTTCTATATAATTCAAATTTATTTTAGATAAAAATAAAATAAAATATATTGTGAGAAAAATGTATGAAGAAAGTTTGGTGTTTAGGGTTTTCTTCCTTATTTTATTAAAACTAGAAAACCTTTTATTGGTCAACGGCCAAATTCATAAATCGCTATGTAACACATGAGCCTATATTCGTCTCGTAAAAAAATTACATATCAGATAAATTAAATTACCATAATAGCAATTCTCAGGTAAACGCCGTTACAATAAGCTTAATAAATATTAAGACCCACCCTAAGGGGGGGAAAGAATGCGTAAATAAAGATTTTAGGAGTTGTTATCAATCACAAATATTGCATTTAATCAATGAAAATGCCCCTGATGTAAAATAAAATAAATTTCCTCCCCGGATATCGAAAAAATTCACATCCAAATTCCCCCAAAAAAATAAAATAGAAATAGAAATAAAAATAAATAAAACCTCCCTTAACCTAGCAAGCTATATGGCGTTAGCATCAAGCATTAATTATCGTTGCACATCAATAGGATTGATCACTTTGTATAGATTTTTGAATTGCTTGAGGTGTAGGGGACAGACAATGAAATAAATTCAAGAAAATGAATATCTTGGAGTTTTGCACTAAATTCAGAAAAAACTCAAGGGCTTGGGAATGTAGTGGCATCCATTGTTGCACTATATATGTATAGACTATAGAGTGATTGTCCTTCACATTCTCAACCAACAATTTGTTGCTCACTCTTGGCTCCAACTAACAAAAGTTGGCTTTAAATGTGTTTTTGGGCTTCTAAAGTTTGGACCACAACCCCTCTCTCTCTCTTTCTCTCTCTTAAAAAAATATTCATGATATTACAATTGACTATCTGGTACTTGAACCTTAAACGTGTCATTATTTGCAGATGAAAAAACTTACCGCCAAATTTTCTATTCTTTTCTACCTAGGTTTGTATGATTATCTGTTTGGGACTTGAATCTTAAACGTGTCATTATTCGCAAATACAGAAACTTATCGCCAAATTTTATATTTTTTCCTACCTAGGTTTGTACGACTATCTGTTTGGGACTTGAATCTTAAACATATCATTATTCGCAAATGCAGAAACTTATCCGCCAAATTTGTATTTTTTCCTGCGTAGGTTTGTACGACTATTCATTTGGGACTTGAATCTTAAACGTGTTAATATTCGCATATGGAGAAACTTACCACCAAATTTGACATTTTTTCCTGCCTAAGTTTGTTCGACTATCTGTTTGGTACTTGAACTTTAAACGTGTCATTATTTGTAGATGCAGAAACTTACTGCCAAACGTTCTATTTTTGCCTACCTGGATTTGTACGGCTCTCTGCGTGGGACTTGAACCTTAAACGAGTAATTATTCCCGGATACATAAACTTAACCGTTGAATTTATTATTTTTCCCTAGCTAGGTTTGAAATTCTTGGAGTTTGGGTTGGGATAGTAAATAGTTGTAATTATGGTGATAAAAGAAAGAACAAGTGCACTATGAAATAGATGCCCTTCTTTTCTTTCTTTTCATTGCTTGCATGTATTATATTTCTCCCTTTTTTTTTTTTTCTTTTTCTTGCTTTCTTTGGGAGATGGGGGGAATAAAAGTTCTTCTCAATAAGCACATTCTCCACTCACATATTGTGCTTGTCTCCTCTCACTCTCAACTTTACCTTTACCCTCTTTCTAATCCATTCTTTTACTTTTTCAAAATAATAATAATAATAATAATAATAAATAAATAAATAAAAATTGAAAAAAAACTTTGTGATTTTGTGCTTTTGGTCAATTCTGTTACTACCTGACATTTTTTGACCAGAAATAAAAGTGTGCAACAGAACAGGAACAGTAACTTGCTTAGATTGTCCTTGGAATTTCTTGCTACCTAGGATCCCCTCTGTCACCATATGTTTCACACTTCTCTTCAATTTGTTCCCTTTTATTTTTCTCTTAAGTTGCATACTTCACTTTTATTTCCCCCTAAATTTTCAAAACAACTCTTGAATTCGATCTGATATCGTCTGTTACATTCTCTATTACGTTGTATGTTACATTCTGACGAACATTGTTTAGATAAATACTTCATACAATTAATATGTATGTATAAAAATACTAATAAGAAATGTAACAAAAAATATAATAGACAACCCAAAATAGCTAAAATCAAGGATCTTGAAGTATAAACTGCCACGTTGTAGATAAAGAATGTAATGGAAAATATAACAGACGATCCGAACCAACTGAAATCAAGGATCTTGAGGTATAAACTCTTACATAATTTTGATGGTTGATCCATTTTCACATTGTAGATTCAAATGAGCTATCTGGTTTTCAATCTTTACCCTAAAGTTAAGGCAGAATTCAAGCATGTTAATGTGGTTGGTTATTCAGAATGTTTTTTCACATTTCTTCTTTACCCAATAATAATTTGCACTTAGATTCAATGTCTCACTTTGTTTCCAAGATATTCAATAACTCCATGACCCACATTTCATGTGATATGCTGTCAATTGAGAAGTGCGAATAAAGCCCAGCAACATCAACAATTCATTATCATTTGGTCCCCGAGTTTACACTTCAATTTGAGAAAAATACAAATACGAATTACATTATCGGTATAATTCTTCTGTCACGTGATTAACAATGAATTAACTGAATTCTATCATAGTTGAAATTGTTTTGAAATGTCATCTGCATAATAGTTCCTATCATTCTGCAATTTTGGCCTATTGACGGCGCCACATAGTGTGATGGGGTCCGAACACGACTGGGCTCTCATCCTATCCAAGGGACTTGGCCCGGTCCACCGCTACTCTAAACTACATTCGAAAGACAGAGTCGTCCAATTTTCAAGTCTAGTTATTCCCGATTTGCTCGTTGTTACTAGAGGAATCATTGTTTAATTAATTAAATAAGAGAAATATTGTAGATAGAGATCTGAATTTTTGAATTTTTTTTTTTAAATTTCTCATTTGCTTGATGAAATTAAGGCCGAATAAACTACATACTATAGTAGAGTACATAAAAGAGAGAGTGAAACTCTTTAAGCTGACACTTTCCACATTCCCTATACGAAAACTTGCCATTAAGCAAAATTCAAATTAAACCCCCCAATCAAAATTTGGCCCCAAAGCTTCCTCTTTTCTACATTTTCACCCCAAAACTCTCTCTCTCTCTCTCTAGACTCCCGTGCCGTTACCGTCACAGTCTCGCCGTTAACTTTCCGCCATGGCTTCTCCGTCGCCGCCGTTCAGGTTAAGCACGTCTTCACCGATCGCCGCCGTTAACGTTGCCGTCATTTTCTTCGCCGTCGTCGTCAGCCCATCTCTCCACCGGCGCGCAGTCCGCCTTGTGCCGGAGTTTCCAATCCAACGCCTGACAAGCACGCGAGCAATAATTCACTGCTCCGCACACAGAACACCGCCGAAATTCATGCCTCCTGGTTTCGGGCCTGCCACAGCCCGAATGTGAGCACAAACGGAGCCCAGGACCCGGCACGCCCCCGGTTCTACCCGCGAACCATTCCGACAGGAAGCTGTTGGCCGGGTGGGCTTTCGGGGCGGGCACATTGCACCCGAAATCGCTCAACAACGGGCACCCGTTTCCCCGCGCGTGGGCTTGGGGGTTGCACGTGAGCCACGACCGGGGCACGACGGCCGATGGATTGGCGGCCAGGACGAGGGCGAGCTCACGCGCGTTGGCTTGGACCAAGAACCGGCGGCCCTCGGGGATGTTTTGCTTGACGCCGTAGCCGTCTTGGAGGCAGTGGCCGAGCTCCCGGAGGGCATCGACGTGGCCGAGGAAGGCGGCGCGTGCGCACAAGGCGACCCCGGCGCGGAGGTCCTTGTCGCTCTTCGAGCCGCCGCTGCCGTTGAACTGGATAACGGCGAGCGAGTAAAGCGCCGCCGCGTGTGAGCTAATCGCCGCCTTCGCCATTAGTGACGCTCCGCTCCCTCGGTTTTGCAAACAGTAGAATCGAATCTGCGTGTTTGTCCAGTAAATAACAGTCGATTAAATTAAATCTGAAATTATTTTTTATATATCAAAGATTTGCATGTGGAACTGAAATTCAAATTCCCAAATGCAACCACCATGAATTTTTTTTGATATTTCATAAGAAAATTGCTGAAAAATATATATAAAAAAAAATACTCACCGTGCCTAGAGTGTAGCAGGCCTCGGCATTTCCGTAATCGGCGCTGAGTTTGAGGAATCGGTGAGCTGACTCGGACCAGTTTTTAGCTTTCACTGCAAACATTTTCTGAGAGCCTCTCGATAATACTAAAGAATTGAGGCCTAATCCGTTCAGTCTTTTGCATCTGTTCATCCAAACAATGCATAAACATCAGATACAAATTTTGCCATAACCAAAAAAAAAAATCAAATCGAAGACATTGATCATAATGCAGTAAAAAAGATTTACAATATCCATACTTTTCAAATCACGAAGATTTTCGAACTTCTTTTCCATAAGAGAGAGAGAGAGAGAGAGAGAGAGAGTCCGTACGTTATCAAAACGTTTACGAAATCGGCGGGGCAGGCGGCGGAGGAGCTGAGTTTACAGAGAATACAGAGGACGAGATCGTCAGGCAAGGCGTCAAAAAAATCACATCCACCGGCCGTCTCCGGCGAGGTTTTCAGCTTTTTCCGGCAACCTCCGCCGTCCCCCGCGGCGAGCTCGACTTTCCTTCTCTTCTCCACACACATGTTCATCACTTTAGGATAACAAATCCCTCTCCTCGTTCTCATGCTCCGTTCCCTCTGCTGTGTGTTGTGTGTGTTTTCTTTTGGTCTTCTCTCGTTCTTGAAGAGATAATATGAGAGAACTGGGAGGAGCGTTATATATATATAAATATGAGAGAGAAAGGGGGTGAAGTGAGAGAAGCAACAGCGGCAAGGAAGGGGCGTGGGGTTGTGAAATTACGTAAATGGCCCTATGATTTTCAGATTTGTCTGTATTTACCTAAAGAACGTGGTCAAATGGCGTTGACCAGATCCCCCTGACGCTCGTCTGAACCCTCTCTCGCAACTTTTCTGCAAAACTGCGGTAAAAATACTGAAAATATAGCCTTTTTTTTTTGACATAAAATTACTGTGAGAAAATCACTTATTTGGCTTTTTTTTATTTTTAACTTTTTTATCTTGGAACTACCATTTATGTACTTTAGGATTGTTTGGAACTCATGGTTTGAGTTTTAACCCTCTATATAATTTGCTTAACAGCTTAAGCATTGTTTGGAAGTCTTATTTTAAGTTTTAGTATCCTATATAATTCAATTGTTTTTTTTTATTTCCTTTTTTTTTTAGGTTTTCCTTTTGATATCGATAATTATAAAAAGGTCGTTTTCTTACTCAAAATAAATATTTTTTTTACGTGCATAATTGTATACAGTAATACATTTTATTATCCTCAGTATACTAAAAGATTAATTTTTTCTAAAAAACTTTAAGAATATGTAAATAAGTCGAAAATTCATACTGATTTATGTTTAACTGAAATAATTTGATTGTTGATTGTTGAACGAAACGGATATAAATCCTCAGTATACTAAAAGATTAAATCTTTTTGATATACTTTAAGAATATGTATATGGGTCGAAAATTTAGACTGATTTATATTTATTTGAAATAATTTGATTGTTGGTCATTGAACGAAACGGATACAAATTGTTCAACGATTGCTTTATCTAAAAAGTTTAAACTGTCAGAAACGAAAGTTATTAAATAACATGTTCTCACAAGTGCAAGCAAATTTTTTTTTTTTTTAACATACATATATCTAGCCTCCTGCATGACTTTTTATTTGAATTAGTTCTGATACCATATTAAATGATCATATCATCAAAAAATTTACGTCGTTATAAATGAGAATTATTAAATATTTATTATCTCTAACACAATCGAAACGGTTAAACGAGAAACTTGACTTTGAATTTAATTGGAATGTTCTTTCCAAACAATGCCTTAGAGTGTATGAAAATTTTGAGATAATTGCAGCCAAACAAGTCTCCACATGTATTGAATCTCTCTCTCTCTCTCTCTCTCTCTCAGTTTTTGCTGGGTTTGTTTAAGAATCAGTTAATTTTGTTGTAAAAACAACAGATTTCAGTTAATTTTCAAGCGAGAGAATTTTCGAACCCAAAATGCTAACAACTTCTCCGATTCAAATCGAGGTGCGTGGCGGATGTTGTTCAGGGTTTAACGCATTTAAGGCGGGCGTGACGAGCACGCGTTTTGGGTCAGAGTGGGGAAGAGTCGATAGTGAGTAACAAATTCAGGTAGCAAAGTCTGGGTTTGTCTTCAATGAAGGTCAAAGAGAGAGAGAATATATATATACATATATATATAGAGAGAGAGAGACACACACACACACATATATATATATAGGGGGGTGGGGAGAGGTGTTCTGTATTATGTTTTGTTTTTTAGTTGCCAATTTTAAGCGTATTTTGTGGATTCCTTTTTTGCCCCCCTTATGTTTGGCTTTTTTCGACGTTCTCAATTGTGTTTTTGCTTCTTCTAAAGTCTCAAGGAAAATTACAATTTTTGGTAACAATAAATTTGGTGGTGGAGATAGACATTACCCTACATGAATTTAATGGAGTTATATATTTTTTTTTGGTTTATTTTGTAGAAACAATCAAATCAAATAAAATAAATCAACTTTCTAAACCCTTGAAAAATAATAATAATTTGATATAAATTAATTAAGTTTTGTAGAGCTGCAACTAAATTAAAAACGAATTGATTTTATTTTACATCAAATTTGAGTATGATTTAAAAAATTCGTCTCACAATAAGCATGTCGATTTCTAATTGAATTTCATATAATTCAGAATAAAGAATCAAGAGATTTTTCATACAAAAAACAAGCGGTGTTTTTGAAAATAGTGTTTTTTTTTTACTTTTGAAATTATAATATTTATTTTTAAAATTCGAAAAAGAAAATAGAAATAATTAAGGTATAATTATAATATATTAAGGTATTTTTGATGAGTTAGTGACTGTATTTACTTGTAAAGAAATAATTATTGATAAGATATTCAACAATAAAATTGATATAAACTAAATCCGTCATATAAATTAAACTTATAATATATTGATTCGTCACTAAACAGGTATTAAAACTTCTGATTTTTTGACTTTTGCTTTTTACATAGACAAATTATTTTTGTTTAATTATAAATCTTATTGTGCTTATGATGAAAACTTATAATCAATTGAAAAAAAAAATTAACAACAACAGTAATAATAATTGCGTGAGCCGTGGAAAAAGAATGGTATAAAAACGTTGAACACATTTGTTTAACAATAATTATAAGTGATGTCTCGTAAGGTACCTGTACACGCCGGCCATAAATCGCGTCGCCGTAAAAAAGAGGAAATCCGTCACTATCAAATAGAGACGTGCTCGACGGTATTATCACATTAATTTACATGCCAAGCACTTTTATTTGTACAACTTTTTGAGACGAGGTTTTTATTTTTTGTTTTTCTCCCATTCTAGAAATACTCATTACAAAATAATAATAATAATAATAATAATAATAATAATAATAATATTAGTGACATGATATAAAAATAATAATAAAAAAATATTAATAATAATTATGTTAAATGACAATACATTCTATTTTATCATTAATTAAATTTTTTTAGTGATAATGACTTTTATTTTGTCGTAATATTTATTCAATGATGATAAAAATTAATACTTTTGTAATAATCATTAACAGCTAATGATATATTTATAGTGATAAAAAAATTGTCATTAAGATTTGTGACAAGATGCAACTGTCACTGAGTTACCACCATATATGTGTCAATAATTATCAATTTTATACTATATTGTTATATTTTTACACTATACTATCACCATTGATATTATACAGACTATTTTTTGTAATAACATAATTTTGCTAACACTAAATATATATATATATATATATATATAATAAAATTTTTGATTATCACTTGTTATATTGTGAATAATTTACTTATTTTTTTTAGTCACTACAAATTAGCTTTGATTAAATCAAATTTGGTCCCGTTTAATGAAATTAAATTTAAATAAAACTCTTCATAAAATTGAGTTGGTTTGACCTGCAATAAAAAATAATGCAAATTTGGAAGGGAAAAATGAAGAGTTTCAAGATGCTATTTTATTACATTACAAGAAAGCATTCTATTTATTAATTAAAAAAAAATTGTGGCTGGGATATTTTGTTATATATTTAATATATTTATTAAGGAGCATTGATCAGATTTAATATAAACGGAACTAGAAAAACAATTAGTGACAATGCATTTACTAACGTATTTGTTATAAATAAAATCCGTCACACAAACTAAATTCATAATGAATTCATTTGTCACAAAATGCGATGTATTTTTATAGTTTTGATCATTGCTTAATTGTACAAAAAATATTTATAACTTTATAGTTAACTTATAAAATAAAAGAATATTGTTTCGAACCGTTTTGAGGAGAAATAGATATTGGTCAAATACAAGTATATATGTATGCATGTATCTTGATAAAATTATAATTATAAAGTTCTTTATGAAATAATTTATCCTAAATGAAGTATATATTTTTGACTATTGATTCCTGCTTTCACATATAATAATAATAATAATAGGAATTGAATAGTTCCTTTTATACTTGCATCTACAAAACTAAAATGTAACAAAATTATATATAACAAAATTAAGGACAAAATTAGAAACTGATAGGGCTCGGCGAAATTAAATTTTTATAAAATGTAAAAAGACATTCTTATAATTTTGAAAGGAAGGTGATAAAAATTAAACTATTAATAAAAGTACATAAAAGAAATAAATCCATATAAAATCAAGAAAGTATTATCTTTCACTATCTAATTCATTCTCAGGGTGAATCATAATTTGTCTCCCTCTAAATTATTCTATGCTTTTCGAAAAGGCCCTTCAAAGTGAGACAACCAAAAAAAACAAAAAAAGGAGAGAAAGAAAGAAAGAAAAGAAAAAAGAAAAAAAAAACGTGTTCCTTGGCATTTATACATAAAGAAAAATGAAACATAATTAAAATTTTAATTTCGAAGCTCACAATTGTGGATTTTGAATATCGGCACTTGACACCAGAATTTATATTTTTAAGGTTTATAATTAAATACATTTTAATTATTATAATAATATTTTAATCATACAAGTATATTATTTGTAAATTAAATTATCAAATACAGTAAATAAAAAGCTATTGCAAAAATAGCGAGATTGGTAAAACGTATCAATGGAATTATTGAATTTTCAATATGATATTCATTATTTACATAGAATGGCATCTCAAAAATAATCAATTATATGAACTTTAGTACACATATTGAATGTGTCGATATTATTGGCTCGTAAAAAAGTTTATCTAAGTACAATATTTGATTCAAAGTAAAAATAGAGGGACCAAAAATATAAATAATATAAAGTTTGGGGTTGGGCCCATGCCATGTTTCAGTGTGGAAAAAAGGGTTACCGAAAAGCCCGAAACAAAAATAAATAATAGAGAATTTACAAAATAAATAAATAATTTCATAAGAAAAAAAAATGAAATTACCAAATAAATAAATATTAGAGGGAGACTAAAGGATAAGTTGGGGGATGACGTGGATCGCAATGGGGTGATGTCGACCACTCACGTCAAACCACGTGGGACCCTTGTCTCCCCATTGCCCTAGAAAAATAATCCAAACATTAATCCATTTTTATTACATCAATTATTAAGAGTTATCTCAAAATACTTAGGTCAAAGGGGAACTTATTGTGACACAGTAAAAGTGTTTAATTTTGAAAACGATATTGGAATTTTAGAAAAAAATTATTGTTGTCAATAAAATAAAATTTTGAATATTATCAATAAAAATATATATGTGATATAACATATATAAACTTAAGGATGAGAAGTTGTCCCAATTGTGCTTTTTCCCCTCCTTTACTACAAGAAAACACCTCATTTATTAATAAAAAATTCGTGACGAAAAGATTTTTGTCACTGATTCAAGATATATGTGATGAGTTAAAGACAAAGTTCAATATAAATTAAATGAAATCTGTCACAGACATTAAATTTATTAACGAATTTGTTAAAAACGAAATCTGTCATAGACATTAAATTTATAACGGATTGATTTGTCATTGAAGAGGATGCATCTTTGTAGTGTTTTTTCCCTGGACTTTATACAAATGAATTTTCTAAATTATGAATTTCTTAAATAAAAAAATATGAACATTTTCACAGTAATTGTATGCATGTAAATAAAAAAGAAAAATGAAAGTAACTAATATATATAAATAATCCTATATACTCCCTCTGTTCCATAATAATTGTCGCTATAGAAAAAAAAAATTATCCCATAATATATGTCGTTCTCACATATCAAGAAAAAATTTATTAATTTTTTCCTAATATACCCTTAGGAGAGAGATTAAAGCTGATGAGAAAAAATTAATAACTTAATTTATTCAAACGGTATTATAGTTAAAATAATTTATATTTAATACTTTTAATTTATTTCTTTAATTTTTGTACATAAGCTTAAAGTGACAATTATAAAAGGACGAAGGGAGTAGTAATTTTTAGATAATTATTTTGGTATTGTAGTAATAATTTTTGTTTGGAGCTTCTAAAAACACCTCTCGTGATCACCTTCGAAGATGGTCGGCATTAACAATTATATTGCGTGGGCAATTAAGCTTGATGATTATGACGTTAAGTATCATACTTAAGGGATTGAATTTTGTAATTAAGGCACTGTATTAATGATGTTGACCACGTTTATATGTTGATTAGGGTGGGGATTTGTGCTATTCCCCTCCACTCAATCAAAGCAATTGTTTTTTCTTTTTCTATTTTTTTCTCGTAATAAGTATTATAATTTTCACTCATGCTATAATTTTTCTAATATTTTGTCACTTGTACTATAAAAGGATACACTCATATCGTGTGACAATTATCGATTTACATATTAAATTGTGATAATTTTTTTTAAATATATTCTTATTATATCGTGAAATATCAAAATAGACTCTTACGACACTCTTGACTGTATATCTATCGTCGATATGTTAAATTTTCAGGTCAAATCTCGGATTAGCATCACAAGGGCCGAAAACTTTAATTTCGCAGGTGAAATTAAAATTTTATTATCCTTATCGATCTTCTTCTCGTTTCATACATGCATGCCACCTATCATCAATACGTTGGGGTGTAAGCGGTTCAAGTTAATCGAACAAAGTATTGTTCAATCTTGATTTAAATTTCTTATCGAGTTTGGAATCTTGTTTGAATTTGGTTTGATTATTAAATGAACTGAGGTCAAACGAGCTTTAATCGAGTCGAATTCGAGTAGTTTGATTCTTTTACACATAAATTACCACATTTTAATTAATTAAGTCCAGTTTGAATCGAGCTCAAGCTTGGTTTGTTAATTAGTTTAATGAACCAAGCTCAAACGAGTTTTTTACGATCGTTTTTGAGTTGAGTATCGAATAGTTTGATTCATTTTTCAGCCCTATCAATATGTTAAATTAAAATTAAAATTTTACTGTCTTTATCAATCTTCTTCTCTTATCATATCCACATGTAATCTATCATCAATATGTTAATATTTTAGATGAAATGGCGTAATTAAATTTTTACTGTCTTTATCGACCTTCTTATCGTTTCATACCCGCATGTCATCTATGATCAGTATGTTAAACTATTAGGTGAAATTTTGAATCAGCGTGAACAATTTGATCAAGCAAGAAAAACAATATTTACCCTAATTAAGGTCATAATCGATGTTAACTCTTTAGGTGAAAGCTTTTATCAGCATTAACAATTTGACTTGACTAAGTACGAAAATTACATTTAATTAAATTAATTTCATTTAATTAAATTACAATATGTATATATATATAAGCAGGCGTGACAGTAGTGGTTAAGATTTTACTAACCTTATTGGGGTCATCGAATAGGACGTTTCGATTCCTAGCTATGTTACGTGCATGCATGCATTATTTTTATTGTTATTTATTTATTTTTTGTTGACTTAATTTCTCGAAAAAAATTATAAAATATTTTCTTCATGTATAATTAATAAAATCCGTATAAGTGACAAAAAAAATATCCACATGTTCGATAGACTAGACTTCATGTATAGTTTCTAAGAGAAATTATTCATTTGTACACTTATTATTTGGTTTTTTTTTTTTTTTTTCCTGATAGGAAGTTGTTTGCTACAACCAATCAATTAAATTGATACTGTCAAATGAAGAAACAAACTATTACAATATACGATTACTAAATATCCAAATTTTACAAACGAACAATCACACAGTTGAAAGAAATTAGTATACAACTCGATCGAATAACACCCTCATTCAGGAAAAATTGAACCCACGATCTAAAAATTACGGGATCTCTACCTTATCGATGAGGCAAGGCTCGTGGTCACTTAATCATTTAATATTAATAATTTGTATTGAGTTGTAATTTGGTTGGTTTAATTTGGTGAAACCAAGGCAAAAATGAGAATGAGGGGGCGACAAATATGGAGGTTAATTAGACCATCTTGGCTCGTGTGATGCGTGTTATGGCTAACTCTATTTTGCTGACTAATTAATTACTTATAACTAATGCAAATATTTACTTTCTTTAACTGCACATCAAGTGATTTTTAAGTTAATGTTTAATTTACACGATTTTTCTTTCTTTTTTTTTTTTTTTTGATTGCTTCAAACACGTCTTTTAATACATGAAAAAATGGTTAATTTGTTTTTTTTTTGTCCGAAAAAAGATTTATTAATTAGGATATTTTAATACATGAAAAAAGTGGTTTTTAAGGCGTAAATATTAGGATATTTTTGCTTGAATTACACTACATAAATAATTTTAAAGTTGATAAGTATTTTGAAGTTTTTTGATTGCTTTCTTTTTGCCTATTTTTGGTAGATTAATATAATATATAATTGCTCAATTCTTATGTGTTTGAAAATAATAACTTCACTATTGTTTATGTTACGTTCGACATTAAAATTTTGTTAAATTGAAAATAAAGGAAAGCGAAGTGTTTATAGTAAAACATATATTGATGTCGTTTCAAAATAATTCCACTTTGCTAAACTTTAAATCCAAAGATCCCCACCCCTCCCCCCACCCCCCAACCAAAAAAAAGCAAAAACAAAAACAAAAATAAAAACAAAAAAAAGATTAATATAACATGAAGCTCGACCAAAACAGGATGATCATTTAAAATTTTTTTTATCTCAATGGACAAAATTAATCTAATTTATTTGTATTTACTTTTGCAATTGATCAATTGACATATACTATGTACATGACGTACAGAAAGATAATCCTATGATTAAAATCAAAGTCATGAAGTATCTCATTAACTAAATTATATAGAGATAAATTTTCTAGGGTTAATTACATCTATTACTCTTGTAAAGTTACGAAATTACAGTTGGTCCCCCAAAAATTTTCAATATTATCAACCTATACTCTGAGAAATTTCAAATTTACAAATACCCTCTGGTCAGCCGGTTCCCAATCATATTTTTTTGAACTTTCAGTTTTACCCCTATATTTGTCAATTTAAAAAAAAAATTGACCGGGAAAGACAAGGGTATTTTTGAAATTTCATAAAAAAATTTGATGACGTCAGCAGAATATAACATGGAACCGGATGACCAGAGGGGTATTTGTAAATTTTGAAATTCCTCAGGGTGTGAGTTGGTAATCTTGAAAATTTTTGAGAGACCAACTATAGTTTCATATCTTTAGAAGGGAAGTAGATGTAATTAACCCAATTTTCTATGATGATATAAGAATTTCATTTTTAATTAATACCTCAGTATATTTTTATTCGGAGATTTTATTTCCATCGGGTATATATATATATTGTATATATATACATATATATTTGGCCATTTAGATGCCATAATTACTTATTGATAACAGTACTTAAGCTATTAGTTCACTGAATTAACAAATAATTAAAACAAAATCTAAAAGGAGAGACAAGATTTGATCAGTCGATTTGACAACATGAGAAGCGAAGTGGATAACGTAAGATTAATGTATTATATATATATATATATATATATATATATCAACTCACGTTGCAAGTTCTTAAGAATGTACTATACCTTAAATTATTAATTGATTAGATCTTTTAATTAATTAATTAAAAGTTTCTGACTGAAACAGAGGATGTTGCTTAACGCATTTGTTTGGGTTTCCTCGTAAATAGAGTGGGATACGCCCGCGCACGTGATCTCCTTAATTCCATGCACCTGCATTTTTGTTGAGTGATGTCCAAGTTAAAATCTTGCCCTAGCTAGTGCTGTATATAATTACTTGCTTTTAAAAAATATATATATATATTTTTCCATGATAATTATTGAAATAAAATGTTAGAAAATTATTGGCGAGTGTATTAAAAAGTATAATATAAAAGTGTAACAAAAAATTCGAACTGATATCCACTAAATGATGTGCAAGACATTGTCTTTGCACTTAATTTTTCATTAAGTCAAACTATGTAGAATTAGGGTAGTGGCGTCAGGGGATGCACTTATTGGCGATGGATTACAAGCAATACATATAATTAAATTGAAAAAGAAGTCACGGGTACACGAAAGATGGTGTTTTAAAAAACAATCAGGACGATCACCAAAATTAAACTACATGCTACCTCGGTTTGTTGTAGGAAAAATATAAAAAATCTAAAATATTAGTCTTAAAATTTGTAATCACCCCCTCTAAATTTCCTATCAATACATTAACATTAACTACTATATATGTCTAATGTCTTTCTTTTTGTTTTTCTTTTTTCAATCGATTTATTTTTATTTTTTGGTTTGAGTACAAGAGTCATATGAGAACACCTTTGACTCTTCTTTGATATGTGTAATTCTAAACTCCCTAAAATTTTTCTACTAAAATAACTGTAAATATAAAATTTTTAGTTATTAATCTCTCTCCAATCTATCTAACGTACTTTTAATTTTTTTTTTTATTTTCTTTCCTCTTTCACGTCGTTTTTTTAAGAATTTTAATATATATAATACACACATTTATACAAATTTAATAAAAAAAAATAATTAAAATTTATCCATTTTATTAGACTAAATTTCATTTTTATTTTGTACATGCACATCAATTGTGCCTAATATACTAGTATATGTATGTGTGTGTATATATATGTATCGGGTCAAACCCACGATTGGCGCAGTGTTCAGAGCCACAGAGGAGTAGTACTATTAAGACTTGCCAAATCCGGAGAGTCCATATCCCTGAGTCAGAGCAAATACCTGGAATAAGAAATTGGACACGCTGTGATCAACCCCACCATCTTATCCTACTCCAGCATCCTCTGATGCAATCTGAACCGTCGACTCAACCTGATAGATATGTCCTTTTGCTTCAGGAAAAGTCGACAGGCGTTGACCAATTAAGATTTATATATATCTTTAATTTTGCTGACTAGTCCTCGTAGTATTCTAATTTTAGTCTTTTTAGCGTGAACCCTCGGACACGCTAACTCTACATGTGTACCATGATGCTTAGCCTTTTACCATACTTGGAAAATTGGTGATATTTTTTTTCTTATTTACTTAGACTCAGGCGTAAGTGAATTCCAAAAAAGGGATCTCTTAAATAATGTTTATATTTTGAATTCTAGAGTTATGAATAGAACAATTGAATTGGAAGGATCGTTTTTATAATGAACCTCTGTAATATTTAATCTAAATTAGTCGGTAAGTGGATCGGAGCCGAGTCGCTAAGATCCAAAAAAAAAAAAGAATTCAAAAATTCATATGTATATGTTTAATATAGATTTAGAGCCTGTTTTCGATCGCAATTTCGAATATGGAATTCAAAGCTATGGGTTTTTTTTTAAGAATTTGTTTTTCAAAATAAAGCACTTTAATGAAAAAAAATTGTATTTGATTGTAATTTTTTAAAAAAGTAGAAACAAAAAAAAGGGTTCAAAATGGCCTTTTTTGTGAAATCTATCCCAAATAGTTTAAAAATAAAAATATATTTTAAAGCACTTTTAATTATTGCATTTAAACACCAAATTATTTGGTTTTAAAAAAAGGGATTTACTATAAAAGTACAACTCGATAAATACAGTTAGTTATAATAGAAGATAAAACACATTTTGCAATAGAGGATCTTGTGTGACAACACGTGGTAGTTATAATATGCGTATAATATGATTAATTCTAATTTGACTAAATCCAACTTATTCCAAATAAAACTTCTTATTTCTTGTAGTGTTGTAAATTTCTAGTTTAAATTTATATATATATATGTGTGTGTGTGTGTGTGTGTGTGTGTGTGTGTGTTTGTGTGTATTTGAGTAGGTAGATATGTTGGGTTTTTTATCTACTTAGGTGATTTCACATATTAATTTATTGTATATG